>ML105644.1:15812-55790 GCA_003697995.1 Taxidea taxus jeffersonii | reverse complement strand
CTAAACACAGCATGGGTTCATCACATGAGGTCTCTGTAAAGCATAGGCAGAAATACTACTGGCTAGCAGAAGGTAGCAAATGACCAGCAAATTGGATGAGACATGGCAGAAAAGTAACAGAGTCAGCTTATGAAAATCTCCACAAGGCATTAGAGATGCCTGAAAAGCAGGACAGAATGGGCTGAAGGCTTTCCTGAGGTTGAAGAGTTAGACCCAGGCAAATTTTAGAGTGTTGAATGGGAAGGAGCAGGGATTGGAGAAAAATTAAGCATGAATAAATGGGCCACAGACATATGGATTCCAAACAAATAAATAATTTTGTTCTAAGCAAAATACAGTAAAAACAAAATGACAGTTCATACACATTCTTGGTGACCAAAACACTAAATATTTTAGTTCCTCAAAGGAAGAAAGTTTCTGCCTTCTAAGATTTAGAGTTCAGCAGTGGTTTTTCAAGCAGAGTTGCCTCTGGGACTAACACAGGAAGAAAGGAGACTGATGAGGCCAGGCTCTAGGCCCCCTTCCCACCTCTACCAAAACAGCACCATTTAAAAAAATCTTGGGGCGCCTGGGTGGCTCAGTCATTAAGCAACTGCCTTCAGCTCAGGTCATGATCCCAGGGTCCTGGGATAGAGCCCTGCATTGAGCTCCCTGCTCTGCGGGAAGCCTGCTTCTCCCTCTCCCACTCCTTCTGATTGTGTTTCCTCTCTTTGCTGTCTCTTTCTGTCAAATAAATAAATACATCATCCTTATAAATAAATAAATAAATCTTTAAAAAAATTATGTTGGCTTTTATTTAGAAAAAATATTCCAGTGCTAAGGAAAAAGGAAACGCTGTATTAATTCACATTCTATATGTACTTATTTCTTTCACCTTAATCAGTTCTTAACAACTTAGTGGATCAACTTCCATTTTGCCTCCAAACTCTCTCTGCTCCATTTCTGTGGTTTCTTTGGTCTCCAGATGCAGAGGCCAGGCACAAGTACACATTGTATTTATTATGCCTGGAACTCATTTATGCCCTTATCACCAATTGAACACCAAAATAGGGACATCAGAAAATTCCAGGGAAATCACTAAGATAGAAAAAAGCCATAGGTTTTTTGGTATTTTTTAAGGATTTTATTTTTATTTATTTGACAGGGAAATCACAAGTAGGCAGAGAGGTAGGCAGAGGGGGGAGCAGGCTCCCCACTGAGCAGAGAGCCTCATGCAGGGCTTGATCCCAGGACCCTGAGATCATGACCTGAGCCCAAGGCAGAGGCTTAACCCACTGAGCCACCCAGGCGCCCCAAGCCATAGGTTTTTAAGAGAGCAGACTGTAATATATTACAAACAATGGGATTAAAATGTTCTCTGCTGTGCAAATGGAACAATGATGCTTCACAGTTATTTACTTCATCATATTTGAAAGTAAAACCTACTGAATTTTTTTTAAAGCGGTTGTGCTTGGTTAATTTCTCAGGCACATGTATTAAAAAATACACACTGTTTGCCCTACAAGTTACAAAAACCAAGGCCAGCCAAAGAGAGCTGACCACAGCCTGACATATCTATAAAGAAAGCTGACCTCTCTGAGAAGCCAAAGTAAACTCAAATTTCTCAGTCTATAGTGCAGAAGCAGATCTTTGAAAGTTTGCCAGATTTACGTAGAAAGATTACATAAACAGATTTTTGTCTTCCCAAGGTGCCCTCTTTTCCACATTACAATTATTATGACTAGCTACATAAGAAGAAACATTTCCCAAAGCATCCAGTATATAAAAAATATTTGTTATATATTACTTATTTAGAAAAATCATAAAGCTCTGTTTCAACATAATTTGTTTGCACATAATTTTTGAAAAGTACTTCTTTTTTTCCTCTTGGGATCCTTCCTTGATGTGAAAGGCAACAAAGAGACTAACATGGAGAAAAAATTAAAAAACTGTAATTTTTATTATGAAACTACAAGGGCAAACTTAGATGCCTCGATTGGTTTTTGTAATGAAACAAAGAAAAAAAAGTGCTTTCTGTGTGCCTTCTTGTTTTGCTTTGAGGGGGATAGTGAAATCATAGGCAAAATGAAACTGAAATTCTATTTTGATTTTACATTTTCCATCATTTCCACTTCTACTTACATCATAATGATATAAAATTAGAACAAAATCTTAATCTGTCAGTGTTTTTTAAGTCTGCTGTGGGAATCTTGAAGTCATTTGTTTTTAATGATCAATTCACAATTTATTTATTTATTTTTTTAATATCTAGGCCAGTTTAAATGTTCTGGGGTCACATCAATGCTGAAAATGTTGTATATGAATATGAATGTATGCTGTATATGAATGTATACGTATTATGTAATTTAAGAATTAGCTAAGTAATTAATCCACAAACCAACAAGTATATATACAAATACTTGTAGGGCCTAAATTCAATGGAGTTATAAAGATAAATACATTGATTCTGAGAGAGGGTTAAGTTAAAAAAAAATATCATCTCAACTGAGTCAAAAACATGACCAACTGATGTTAATTTTCATTAACTCATTCTTTAAATTCTTATTATTTCCTTGTTTACTTGAGCTGGTTTATATGCTAATCTGCAAAAGGGCTAATAATTATGTAAGACCTTTAGCCCCTTAAAAGAAAGGCTCAAAACTTAAAATGCTGGTTTCTGACCATGCTCTAAAGAAATCAGAAATCACTTCACCACCAAAATTATACACCCCTATACTAGTCAGGGTCTCAATAAGGTAAAATGGTGTCCTCAATTTAGATAATTTGAGAAAATATTAAGGCCTGGATAGTGCTTGGCAAAACCAAGGAGAGAGAGAGCATAGCACTCAGGGTTAGAAACAGCAGAGAGCTATACTCCCCATAGGCGAAAGGGATGAGAGAGGAGTTTGCCAGAGGTCCAAGGGTAAGTCCCACCTCACTGAAGCTCTGACCTTCAACAGAAGAAGGGAGTCTGGACCTCTCTCTTCTCCCACCCTCAACAGACTATTTCTCAGTGTGCCACAGAATAACTAAAAAAATGTAAGACATGCTTTTTCCCCAAAACACAGATTTCCCTAGAATATGAGGCTGAAATGAAATCCAAGATAGATGTTTCTAAATCGTCTTAGTAAATCTACACAGCCTCTGAACTTGAAATACACTGCTCTTTAAATTTAAGGAGCTTAGACCGAAAATTATTCTGTGAGATTGACATCAGATTGTTTAAATAATATATACCAGATAGAACAAAAATCTAATGGATCAAAGCTTTAATTTGTAAAGACTACTCTGTATTAAGTAATATAGTGAAGTATACTCTGATTATTATCCTGGCTAGATACCAGATATATATTTTTTTTAATCAAACAGTAGAACTGTCACACAGTCCTAAGTGACTATGCCTCTTTCATGTTAGAGAAATGGTATTAAATATAAATTCCAAGAAGACTTAAATTCAGCTGAAATAATGTTCCCATCATATATTTGCAGATTGGGAATCCATTAATCAGGTAAGATTTGGACTACCTAACACCTAAAGTCCCTCATATATCTAAGAACTTGTGATTCAGATTCAAGCACTCCAGAGACAGTGAGAAATTCTCTAGTTTTTCATTTGAACCAATTTGTATTAAATTTTTAGAGAAAGGAAAACCATAGTCTTTAGGGTATTCTATATATTCAATATGTGTTTCACACAATTATTCTTGAAATAAAATAATATATGCAACAGAGCTTAGAAAACTGGAAAGCATTCTCTCAATGTTAGATTTTAATATATTCTTTAAATTTATAAAATGCTTATTATAATGCTTTACTTCCTTGTTTTTCTCAGGAGTGGTATTAAAGGAGGGTTCTCCTTAAAACATTTATTGGAAAACAAATTGTTTAGATATGTAAGCATAGAAATTAATTTTTTAAAAATTACCAAAGTTTAAAAAATTACCTTAAAAGTGAGGAATACCAGTAGAAATGTCATGAAAGAAATACCGTGTAACACCCACCCAGCATGAATTACCCAGGAGAGATAATATTTCTGTGATGTTTCTATCACCTAAACATATTTATTGCTAAAAAGTAATTTCATCAAGGTAGCCTTCTCTGGTTGACTCCCCAAATGTTTTAATGCTTTTTATTCTGTTGAAGTGTATCTAAATTGTATTCTAAATCAGTTAACCCTTGAACAACATGGGCTTGAATTGCATGAGTCCACTTATGCTCAGATTCCTTTATATACATACAGTACTGTATTATAAATGTATTTCCTCTTATGATTGTCTTAATAATACTTTTTCTCTAGCTTGCTAAAAGAATACAGTATGTGTGTGTGTGTGTATACACATACAAAATATGTTAATTGATTATTTATATAATTGGTAGGGCTTCCTGTCAATAGCAGTCTATTAGAAGTTAAATTTTGGGGGAGTTAAAAAATCATACGCAGATTTTCAACTCTGTTTATAACTTCCCTGGTGTTGGAGGGTCAACTGTATTATAGTCTGGTTCTATCAGTGTTCTAGTATCTTTTCCATGCACATAGTTATTCTGTTTTCCCAAACAACAGAATATTCCCAAAGAAACTTATTATCCAGAAGAAATATTCAGAGAATATAATATCCAGGATTAGGCTGGCAGGCAAATTATTTCATTTAACATAGTAGAAACCGAACAGTAACTATTTTACCTTCATGTTCTATAAGGTGTTCCAAATGTTAATGATTATGTGATGGGGATGGGCGTGGCTATAGTGAAAATGGATATCAGCAAGCATGTAAGATTTCAGAAAAGACTCCTATTCACTTAATTTTCAGAGAAACAGCTCCATACTAATGTATGAATTATGAATTTTTTACTTATTATACTTTCTGTCTATAGCAGAAATACATTATTTATTAACCTTTAATAGCTAGGTCATTCTCTGCAAGTGAGCAAAATTTCTGAATGGTAGTTGAAAGATAATTGAACATAGAGCATTTAGCACTTCATGGAGTCTTCTGGATCACATTTTGTAATTTTCCTTCAAGAAAATATCAGAATCTTTAAATGAGTACTAAAAAAATTTGTTTTCTTTTCAATATCTGAATATATAAGCATTTGGGGGAACCCTGGGGCTTACTGGTATATGATCACAATCCAGTGATCCTACTTTTTTTTCCAAATAGTTCAATATGGGCTATACATATTAAAATACATTTCAAAACATGAGCTTAATTTTGCATAACTCAGCAAAGGGTAAAATACTCATGAAACTGTTTAATTTAAATGAATTTGCAGGCTATCAGCAATGATATCCAAAGGACATCTTTCCAGGCCTAGGATGACTCACACACCACTAGCTTGATCTATTTGACGTATTAGTCATGCCTCCATCAACACGCAGGTACTGAGAAGCTACCTTTTCTGTATCTAATACAAAACAGACATACATTCAAGATGCTTAATGATCCTTTGTTAAATGCCTTAAATTCCTAAACAAGTTCAAATAATTAAATGATAGTCTGCTTCATTATTTATTATTAATCCTCTATCATTTATAGCCAAAAGAATAAAAAAGACATTCAAAAACTGAACTGAGGGCCTACTATAACTTGAGCAATAGACTAAGTGTTTGACATGTGCAATATCATTTAATTCAACACTCTACTACTGAAGATTGATGAAGCAAGCTCAGTCACCTGACAGATGCTACCAGGAGGCTGAGTCATTCGGAGGACCCAAGTGTAAGGTACACCCAAATACCTTTCATTTCAATGAAGTGATATACTTAGAAAAATTGCATACCTCTCTATTTTTATTAGTTAATTGATTTGGGAATAAATTTCCACATAGCTGACAGGAACTAAAATATCCCAAGCCATTAATTTTATTAGGTTCTTCAAATTCAATACATGATGTCATTTCCTGTTCTCCTACCCCCTGAGAAATAAGCATCACTAACAATCTGAGAAGGGGAAAGTAGTAATACAGAGTAACAATTACAATGTGGGAGAGTAGATTCAAACTCGAAACAGTAGATTTTAAAACCCAGCAAAGATATTTTGAAAAAATAAGAAAAGTTTATTTTTTAATGAACATTGATTTGAGATCCAACAGCCACATGATATTCTAAAGAACATTATATTTTATAAAAGTCTTCAGTTTAACAATAAAATTGCTTCTATTAGGAAATGAAGTCCATAAGGTAAAGCATGAAGCTGAACTCTAAGTAAGATTTCCTTGTCAATTTTGGAAGAAAACCAACCTATAGTACATATATCTACAACTATCATAAAACCTACTGACACATCTTGACAAATGTGTGCAAGCATAGAACATATGTGCACACACACAAATTTTCTTTTTTTTAAGATGTTATTTATCTGTCAGAGAGGGAGAGAGCACAAGTGGGGAGGCAGAGGGAGAGGGAGAAGCAGAGCAGGGAGCCTAATGTGGAACTCAGTTCCAGGACCCTGGGATCATGACTTAGCCAAAGGCCATCCCAAAGGGTCAGTCAGTTAAGACTGACTCAGTCTTAACTGACTGAGCCACCCAGGCATCCCCACACACAAATTTTCATGTTAATATTTTAATTTATTGCCCACAAAAAATATGTTGCCATATAATGGAATTTTGTTTTATTAACAGATAGATAGATAAGATATCCTAAATTTTTTCTCAAAATTCAAAAATGGCAAAAGTAAAAATTATGGCATTTTACTTGATGAGGACTACAATTTTAATGATATTCTATTCTTACTACATTTTACAGATTATTAAATAGGAGTGAATAACAGAAGCATTGAACTTGACATGCAAATCCTCCTTTCCTCTTTCTTGGAAGGAGTTTGCATGTTTGTCTTCAAACTGCTAGAGAGGACTGGGAAATGTCACTACCGTAGAAGTAATGCTAGAGTCAGAAAAAAGATACATAAAGAGAAATGAAAAGAGTTAAACAGAAACTGGCAGATTTTCTTACCATTATTTTTGTAGATATCATATGTAGAAAGTTATATGGACCATAAGTCTTGTAATATATATATATATACATATATATATAAATTAAGAATATTTCTTATGGTTCCATCTTCTTGTGTTTAAAAAGTGATGTTAAATAATATGTTGAGATCAGAAACTGGCATAAATAATACATTAATGGATAGGAAATTATATAAATGGTAGCCATCTTCCCCTAAAAAAACAGAAAGTTAAAAGGTGGCCTCTTTCCCCAAATGAGGTAGTTTTATTCTTTTGATTGTAACCCATGTATTGCTATCTTTCCTACTGAGATCTTATTTTGTTTTGATCATTTGGCACCCAATATTTATTGAAGCTCTATTAAGACTGTCATAGACAACTGAAGACCCATTCTTTATGCTTGAAGAATTCCCAGGTCTAGTGGAGGGAGACGGAAATATAAACAGAAAATACACTGCAGTAAGATAAATGCTAGAACAGAAGTACAGTTCGTGCAGAGCACTATGGGATGCAGCCAAGGGGCAGAGAAACTCTCGGGCTCTGCATCTTCAAGGAACAACAGACTCAATATGCCTTTCTACATTCCAGTAGAGAGTATGGGATCATGGCATTTACAAAGGAAGTAAGATCCAAGGACAGTAAAGAGGAAGGTGAAAACTGCTCAACAGTTCTGAGGGTAAAAAAAGCAAGAGTAGAAAGAAATGAAAACACACTGAGACACAAATTGCTCTAGATGACAAAACAGGTACCTAGAACTGTGAACACACACACAACCCCGGGCTAGATTTTACACAGGCACATAGTGAGTCTTCCCCCTGGGTCACAGAATATCAAGGATTAGTACAGGCAGAGTGAAAAGACAAATGAGTATGTGTGTTCAGATTTCCTGGAATCTATACAGGGATCCCAATTTCCCTTCACATAAGTAGCACCATTGATGTAAGTAGGAAACAAAGGTTCCATTAAGGTTTATTATGTGACTTAGACAGCCTGGTAGAGAATTTTTCTGCCAAAACTGTTTTAGTTGCTTATTTTAGGTCAGGTGGTAAGAAGTAAGATCTTATAGCACATCTTATATTTTAACTATATAATCCAGAATCATCTATGGTAGGGAAAAAAAAAAAAAGTCCTATAAAATCTAGTAAAGTCCTCAAGAATACATGCCAGTACCTCCCAGACTTACATTTGAAAACCAGGTAAACAGCAATATCATTTGAGTTTTCTTTAAAAAAAAAAAAAAAAAGTTATATACATTACATGTAGAGCTTTTTTTTCTTAATATTGTCTGAAATAAGACATCATTATTTTAAAAGGCTTCATTTTGTCGGTTTACTTGGTTTTTAAATTTTTACATAAAAATTGGGGAATGGCAACTAAGTTTTTTTTTTTTTTAAGATTTTATTTATTTATTTGTCAGAGAGAGCGGGAGTGAGCACAGGCAGACAGAGAGGCAGGCAGAGGCAGAGGGAGAAGCAGGCTCCCTGCTGAGCAAGGAGCCCAATGTGGGACTCAATCCCAGGACGCTGGGATCATGACCTGAGCTGAAGGCAGCCACTTAACCAACTGAGCCACCCAGGCGTCCCGGCAACTAAGTTTTTATAATCATACATCATCCTCAAATATGTCAAACATGATCTTAAAAAATAAGATACTTAAATGTATTAGTACTTAACTAATTAATACTTTAATAATGCATCAGTCCAGTTATTTACTTTTATAATACATTCAAGATCACATTTGTAATCGCTGGTGTCATCACTACAAACAGTGGTAGTTTTCTTCTTGCTGTTTTCTGGCTATGAAATTCTTTAGTACATGAATGTATTATTAACAGACATTTTAGTAGAAATCCTACGTCAACAAAATTAACAGCCCAGTCCTGGGAGCCTATAATTTCCTCAAATACTAACTAAATATGATTTTGTGATTTCAATGGACACATTCAGAATATTCAGCATTTGGTACATCATTCCCATCACCACCAGCATCACACAAAACAATCTAGAATTGCATCTATTGCATGTAAAGAGTCTTCTGTCCAACTTGTGCCACTTCTATGATGTAATGGATGTAGAAAATATTTCCACTCAAGGTTTTCAGTACTTATTACAGTGAATAAAACAGAAGTAAAGAAAAAGTATGGCAAAAAAAGAAAAACTATGGAGAATAATTGTGTATTTATTCCCTTGATGACTTACAGGATAGTCTGTTTTTCTATAGAAAATGGAAATCATTTATTAATGTAAAATGTAAGTAGAATTTTTAAAGACTTATTTTAAAACCTGGGATTACATGTTACCATATAAAGTAAAGACATTTTGGAATAAAATTAAGTATGAGTAGCACAACTGTATGTAATTATTAACCTCTAACCTTGTTAATATCATTATATGGTAGTTTATTTGAAATGGTATTAAATAATTCTTTTATAAGATTTTACATAGCGTTTATATAAAATATTTAAGATTTAATATACTTTGCATAAATCTTACTAAATTAAGAGTCTCCAGATTTTCACATTCTTTTCCTACAATGCAGCAGTCAAAAAGGTCTTCTTTGAATGAGGTAAGGAATGATGAATATATAAGAACTACTTATAAACGCATCAGCTACAATTACTTATCCTTACCTTTCTGACTCAGAATATCCAAACAACTAAAGTACACACATTTAGAATAAAGAGAATACAGACTGTTCAATTTTACTGATACAGCATATATTCTTCCCCTATTATATAAAGTTTTCCTAGTTCAGTTCTATTAACATGATAACAATTTTAACATAATCACTTATTTGTTTTGGAGCTATTCCTTTCTCATTTTGCCAGCTAATTAGCCGAAAGACATAGACGTGGTCCCACGTGATTTATACATCGAATGTCTAAAATCACTCACATTCTTACTCACCTACAAAACAAATGACAATCGAGTCCAACTTCTATATATCCTAGCACTGCTTCAACCCACATCTCACAATCATGACCTGCAAAATCTTTGAAAATCAGGCTTAATGCGCACACGACTTTGTTTTCATGACTTGCTACCATTCATAAAAAAAGCTTCCAAAACTAGATTCACTTTCCCACTCCTCATGGGCAATTTCATGACAGAATTGTAACCACTGATAAAAGAGATTCTCTAGATTTTATTAAAACAGCAATAAAACAAACAGACAAATACGAGTTTCTGGTGTTAATTGTCTTATTAGCCAGCTTGTAGCATCACATTTTCTGTGTGTACTGTAGCTTCTTATTCTAGGGGACACTAATTAGTTTTAAATGGTGTTAAATACCATCCCTGCAGTTGCAAGTGCTTCTCTGGGATTTTTACTAGAGAAAAGAACTCCTGTAATTTAAAACCACTTTGTTTTCTTCAGCCACAGCTGTTAGTGAAACACTGACCTGTAGAAATCTTAAAGGTTTTCAACCCTCTCTCATTGCCATTAGTCTGCATTTATTTTCTAACACATCTTCTCCCCGTGTACTATTGCTCTTCCATAATCCCCATCCCCCAAATTGCTTTCAGCAGAGAAACCACATCTAGCTAGTTAAGGCCTTCTCTCTCTTTCCCTCCCACCCCCACCCCTTACAAAGCCTTGGCTACTCTTAAAGAAAATTCTCCAACAACGTGTCAATTTTATATTGGCCACAAAGACAACTTCTGTTGGGGGAGGGGGAGGAAAGAGGGACTGGAGCTTGGCTGTCCCTTTCCACAGACAGGGATCTTTGTGGCAATCAGAAAACATTTCCTGCATAAAAAATCAACACACTCTCTAGTCGCAGGGTTGGGGAGGGAGAACGAATACGCATCAGCCGTGTCCTCAAAGGAATGGAACACATCCGTTAACCTTCCAAACAGGAAAGTCATTTTCTCAAAAATATGTCATCTTTCTTGCATTATTAAGCGTAATCCACAATCTGAAATCCTCTAGTAGCTCCCCCACTGGGGACTGGGAGAAAGCTATAAATCACTCCTGTACTTTTCTCTTTTTCCTCTGCATTTCCGTTGCACTGTTTGTTCCATCTAGTTCATCCCTGACCCGCTCCCACTCTCCTCGTGTCTATCAACAAGGGACAAGGAGAGCAAAAATCACGCAAGAGAGCAATCAGGTTTTACAGGATCAGCCTGTGCTTTAATTCTACCCTGCCTGCAAGTGGCTTCACAGCAAGGAGACCCCAGAGTCTGCACTTCCCAGTGGGGTTTTGAAAGAGCAAGCACATGGGATTTATTATGCGAAGCACTTTTTTTTTTTTTTTTAATTATAGGGCCATCGGGGAGGGGGACACACTTGTCTTCAGGTGTCAGAAAGTCATTTAGTCCAAACAGGCACTTTACTGAGTTTGTGTCATCTTTTAGTCCTTCTTCCCCAACTTGGGGCAGTACAGCTAAAGGGGTTTTGGTTGACACAGTGAGACAGAGAGGGCATAGGTGAGAGGAAGGGAAGTGTTCTTTTTACAGGGCTGTAGCATCAAGTAGAAATCCTACAAATCCATTTCAAGGAGTGTGCATGAGAGCCGATTATGTAGAGGTACATTCTCCCCAAAGGGCTGCAGCCAATAAAGACCCCCACCCCCAGCTCAGCAACCTCCACTGCAAACTGGCTCCATGTTTTTGACACGACTACCAGGGCATCTTGATGAGGGCTTCCCTATCCTCACTGCCCCATTCTAAAATCCTGAAACCCAAAACTAGCCTAAGAGACCTTTATTAGTGAAGATCACAAATCAAATGATTTCAAAGATGACAGAGTTAAAGACCAAAGATTAAACCCTTGTGTTGAAACAGCATATCTTAATGCCATTTCCCAACACCCCTCCCTCCCATCTCCCCCTCCCTGCTGGGCACTTACCTTCTTTGGGCGGTCGCTTGGCCTCCCTGGTAAGATTGCAGACCTGGGTAGTTTGCAGCTCCTGGGTCAGGCAGCCCTCGGTCTGCTCATTCAGGGGTAACACCACGTTATTTAACAAAACCAGCGACTGGTCGTCGATCCCCCACTCTCCCAAATGCTGAGGGCAGGTGCATTTTGTATACATGATCCCACATGATTCCGTTCTCCCATTTTCTGATTTTAAGCAGCTCTCCAGCCAAGTGCATAATACATGGCAACCAAACTGGCTCGGGCTCACCTTGTTCAATACCAAAAACTCAAAAAAAGATTTCTGATCTTCTTCCCCTTTTTTCTGTAATCCTGGGAAATCGGTTGGAAACACCCGGCGTATTTGAATAAAATTTTTATCATACTGTAGAAAAACGAAAGCATTCTTGGAATCGCAGAGTTGCATTATAGAATGATTCTTTCTTAAAAGATCCTTTATTTTTTCATGGGAAAAATGATCAAACTGATAAGCCAAGAGGGAAAAGTTAGAGCAGCTAAGGTCCTTTTTGGAAAATTTCAGGTAAATGCTATATTTGGTTGGATCTGGATTTTCCAGCGTCCAAGTGCAGTTTGTAAAGTTTTTGGGAAACATTTCACTTACAGAATACGATCCATAAATGACTCCCTTCACCAAAGTTGAACACCAGAAGTCTTGGGCAGCATTAAATCCAAACATAACCAGGAGATAGGTGGAAAATATATAAATCAGCAGGTTACGAACAGCCTTCATCCTATGTCATTTGGCCTGTAAAAATGGCAATGAAAGTAAAATGCAAGTAGGAGTCTACGCGCATTTAAAAAAGAAACTCCTTCCAATATTACAGCCAGCTGTTTTCAAGATTTCAGTAAAAAACCCTTTTTAAAAGAAGGGCAGGTAAATTTTTTTTTTTAATTTTATAACGCTAGGAAATTATCTGTTGCTGTGTGAACAGCGCCCTCACGTGGTCATTCACAATGGCCAAATTCTCCACATTCAATTTAAAAATAATATTTAATAGATGATTAACAGGAATGCTCTAATTTATCTATCAGGATTTCCTCCAAGTGAATTATGATTCTATTGAAAGAAGAGGAAAACATATCTTTTTAAAATATCATAACCTAAATTTTAATCTTTGTAATATTTTTAAGCAACCTATACAACATTTTCTCTCATTCGGCCTGCAGTAAACATCACACAAAATCTAATCTGATAATCTAGGAACAGCTGTCATCACATTATTTCTTTTATCTTAAACATGGAAAGCAATTTCGGTAAAAGATAGCCACAATTTTAAAAAACATGAAAGATAATTTGTTGAGGATGAAACATCATCTCCCAAATGTCCATACTTGTCTCCGCAGGGACCACCATGTGAACTGATGGGAATTCCTGGGCAAAAACACTGCATTCATGTGGATTAATAGAATTTTAAAACCATCATCTGAGAAAGGGCATAGATGGGTAGATACAAGGGAAAGACTTGTTGTTCAACATCACCAGTGAGAACCAGGATTTAAGGTAGTCATTTCAATGTAACATGCCCTCTTGGGATACATAAAGTGGATCACTGTATTAGTATCTGTATCCAAAGGCGATGTCAGTGAAAAATCCCAGAACCACAGTAACTGAGCCGGCTTCAGCCTTTTAATTTTTTTTTAATTAGGGCTATTTTATCTAGAGTTATCTACCATAATTTAAGATTTACACATGGTAGATAAAAGACATGAGCATTCTCTTTCCTAGCAGATTTCAATTACTGAATTGCTCTCTTTCCAACAAGAGCTCCAAAGCTCCCCTTCTTTATATTTTTTAACCTGGCCTTGCATAATAAAGTAATCCTTGGTTATATTTACCTCTGTAAGTTGTTATCCAAAAATAACTCGAATTTTTTCAGCTTTAACCTTTAAGAAGTTATTTCTTAGAATAAATGACACTGCTTTTTTGTTTAGCCTTTGAGCTGAGAAAAGTGATGCCAAGTTAATTATAAAAGTCTTTAGGCTGCAGTCTCTTCCACTGTTCTGTAAACAGAGACAGACATACAGACATATAGACAGTTAAGAGTTTTCATGTCTTTGCCTGGGTCCTCTCTGAACCAAAGGATAAAACCCTCTTCCTTCCCATTGCATAACACACACCAACGCATGCACACAAATACCAGTGACCGAAGTCCCTGAAGATAGATCTGCATTTTCCAGATCATAATTCAAATTCTATGTCTTGATATAGGAGAAAACAGCCCCAACTCTAAATCTCTATATAGCAGCAGTTTAAAATAACATCAGAGCTGCTGGGACTATCAAAACAGCGTTCTCTCTTTCAAGCATAGAGCTCAATGAATAATGCATTTTCTTCTTGATAAAATAAAGCCAATGAGCATTTAAAGGTTAAAAAATTGGGAAAGTTGCAGGAAATTTTGGAAATAATTTCCTCTTTTTTTGCTGTAGCACTTTGCAGGCAATGCAGGTCTGCGCAGTGTTCTTCAGGATAGAGTGTAGGCGTTGAGAGCCAATGTGACAATAAGTGTCTAAATTAGGAATTCCATCCATGAAAGGGGGCTTCATTTTATAATAGGTAACTCAAAAAGAGGTCGTATTTCTTTTCCTAATGAAATCCGGTACTTTTGCTTCCATTTATTTGATAGTGCATGTCTGCATTGCTGTGCTCATCAAGGATCAGAAAGAGTGAGGAAATAGCTCTGATTTCACTTTCAAGCTTGCTCAAGAGAGCCCCCTCAACATAATGCTCTTTATTTTAATCCGTAAGCCTTGGTATACGGAGCCTTGTTTTATTCTAAAGAATCAAAAATGAATCATTGAACTCTGCCGTTCCCCCCACCCCCGCCCTCGACTGCAGGGCCAGTTCAAACAATTGTATTTCCCTCTTTAAGAAAGAAAGAATGGGGTGGGGGGTGTCTAAGGGATGGCTACCAAGGTCTCAAGGATGTTGTATTTATTTATTTATTTATTTATTTATTTATCTGTCGCCTGCTGAGAAGCAAACCGGCATTTAGTTTAGCTATTCTCAAAACTGATTTTCTGGGTGACACTTTAGTTTAGTCGAACATAGACGGCGCCATCACTCCACTAAATTTTTTTTCCCCCAATAGAAGACCCACTGCCTCCCCTTATCTTAACTTCCTTCAAACCTAAAAATTTCTCCCCATAAAATCATCCCAATCACACACAACCCTCAGATTTTCTGGGTCTCCCTGTCTATTCCTCCCGACCCAGCACATCTCTTGAAAAACAGACTTCTCCAACTTTTCAACTGCGGCGTTTAAGTAAATGCAGACAGTCGGGTTTCCTCGCAGCCCCTCCATCTGCCAGCAACAGCCTTTCCTTCCCTTGTCCTCCCTCCGCACACACCTAGACCGAAAGCTCCTCTGTGGCGACCCCTGGCAGAGGGAAGGTGACCCCGGACCCCCTTCCTTACCTTCCACTCCGAAAGCTCAGGGAGGCTCTTGCTCTAAGACACCAGCACAGGCACGCGTCCCAGCAACAGTGACGGAGAGACTCCCCTTCGGTCCCAATCACCGTTGCCCATTTTCCCCGGCTCAGCTTCAAAAATCAGGATTTATTTTTTAAAATGCACACTTAAGAGAAGCAAAAGATGGGGGGGGGTCAAAAGAGGGGAGCGGTAGGAGAAAAAAGCTCCCAGGACCCCGGAGCCTGAAGCCGTATCCAACTGAATCCAACCTCCAACGGGGGCGGGGGGGGGCGGGGGAGAAGCCCCCCGTAGAGAGACTCTGAGGAAACAAACAAACAAAAAAATGCAAGTGGCTTAAAGGCGAGGATTTGTTTTATCAAATCTACCCCCGACAAACCGAATAGCCAAGAAGCAAAGAAAGCGCTGAGACGAGAAGTGACCGGCGACAGCAGCGGCTGCTGAGGCAGATTTGTTGGGGCGGTGGGTTTATTACAGGAGTATTCGTGGTCGGATCGGAAGGCTCAAGCTTATGCTTTTTCCTCTTTCCGCTTTCCTCCCTCCTCCTCCTCCCCCCCCGCAGGTACTGATGGACGGACCGCGACTAAGGAGACGGGGAAAAAAATCCTTGGCTGGTGATGTCGGAAAGCTGTTTGAATGCCCAGCGAGGAGGGGCGCGAGAGGGAGCGAGATAGTAAAGCTCTGTCTCGGGTGTGCGCGCCGGCGCGCGGCGCTCGCTCTCCCCGGGGCGCGCGCGAGGGAGGAGGTGCGCGTCCCCGGGGTGCGCGCCCGCGCGCCGGTCTCCCGCGGGCTCGTGCACGCGCGCGTCCCCGGGCGCCGGTGCCCTGCGCCGGGCGGCCGGCCCGAGGCTCGACGAGCGCGCCGCCGCGGCTGTGCCTTCCCGGAGTTCTGCCTCCCGAGGGCGCGGGCGGGTGTGTGTGAGAAGAGGAGGGAAGCGGCGGGGTGAGGAAGGAGGGAGGCCCGGCGGGAGGGCGGGAGAGGGGCGGGCGGGAGGGGGGCTCCTCGGTGCTCCAGCCAGGGCCGCGGTGAGCCTGCACGTCACGGCTACTCAAAACCAAGCACGTCCCGAAAGCAGTATTTTCTGCGTCTGGGAGGTTTTTGCATCCTCAGTTCCCACCGCTGGGGCTGGCGGCGACCAACTGTAAGAGAAACTCACTAGGGGGGTGCGGAGGACGGGAAGGAGACTCTGACGGGTGGGAAGTAAACACTGGACTTGATCGTCTTTCTTTCTTCCAGCGTGAACTTGTCGCAGCTGAAGAGCTGTCATTTTATCACCGGGATTCAGATGAATTGATCCAGTCCTCAGCGGAGAGGGCACATCTCGGCTCCTGAAACGCTGCGTGCGTGTCCCTCTGGCTGGAACAATACTAGTTTTTCTCAGCGAGGCTGCAATTAACATCTTATTTGTTCTGGCTAGATACAGGCTTTGTCAGGACCGCGGTGCGGCGACTGAGGTTGGGCATCTTGCATTGCTTTCTGCATGGCAATGGGATCGTGGTTGTGGGGTCTAAACTTTTGTTTTCTTAATGTATCTGATTCCTTTTCAAGTTTCCCTAGTAACAGGTTTGTGGACAGGGGTGGGAGAAAAAAAGAAAAAAAAAAAAAAAACGAGGGAAATGGGAAGGAAAGGCTACCAGATTCTCGATTTAGCAGGAAAAAAAAAAGATAAATTTCCCCATCTTTATTTATTTATTTAGCCCCCTGGACAGTTGGCTGACCAGCATTTGATGAGCGAGCTTCAGATGCAATGCTGCAAAAGGTCATTCGCCTACTGATTATGTCTCTACTTGTAAACGCAGTTGGTGGTTTGCAAAACAAGTGGCAAAATAGTGTGGTAATATGGTGGGGGAGACCACAAGGGCTAATTCATATATAAAGTGTCCTAGTCTTTCTAAGGGTGAGTGGCTTAAGCAGCAGGTGAAGTGGAATAAAACAGATTTCCATCATTTTCTCTCTGTACTTTTTCGGCATTTTTCTTCCTCTTGTTCCT
This sequence comes from Taxidea taxus jeffersonii, assembly GCA_003697995.1. Taxonomy (NCBI): domain Eukaryota; kingdom Metazoa; phylum Chordata; class Mammalia; order Carnivora; family Mustelidae; genus Taxidea; species Taxidea taxus. The sequence goes on along the minus strand of ML105644.1, from coordinate 38,568 downwards.
CTCCCTTGGGGCAAATGGAGAGCCAAGAACATCATTTCAAAAGAGGACCACGGTGAAAATAGAAAGGTGCCAATGATCTTTTATTCACTGAAGTTGTTTGAAATATTAAAATTGGCCCTTTACTTCTTAATACATATTAATGGGGTGACCCTCTTCAAGGCTTTCTCTTCTAGGACAAGTGTTCAGAATAACATCCTTTAAGGGAAACAGTTAATCACTCCCCAACCAACAAGCTTTAACCATGTTCCGGGAACATTCACTGGCTGAGAGAGCAGCCTGTGTGGGGTTTGGTGTTGTGTCATTTTTGGTTCATTACAATATTTTTTATTCATTTAGGGGAATGTGAAAGGAAAATAAGATTTATGTCTAGGGCATAATCCAAAACACTGTGTCTGAAGCAAAAACATTTTCTTTTAGAAACAAACAACATTCACCAATACAAAGGAGAATCACATTTCTTCTATTTCAATTTCTGGAGAGATTATAATTATGATATTTGCAAGACATTTTGGTCAGTTCTGTTATTTTGCCACAAGTGAAAATAGAGATTAGTGACAAATGCTCAAAAATGGGAAAAAGGAGAGGAAACAGTGTGAGGTTTAGATATATATCTATCTTGCATCTGGTAATTTCTCACATTATCTTCGAACACTGTGCTTTTGATGTTTCTTAGAAAAATCTTAAAGTCATGACATAGTGACATAAGAATAACAGCTGAAAGGGACAATTTAAAAAGACTTAATCCTAAATGGGAAGGAGTACTCATTCCCAGGGCCATTTATATTCAAGTAGAACACAGGGCTGGGTCAGGAAGAAAGCCACCCTTAATAAAGCATTTCACCCTTCACACTGTTTCCCATAACCTTCATAAATTGCAGGCTACTGAGCCAGTCTGATGATGATCCTGCTGAGGTATATTTATAGCAGATGATTTGTGGATGATAAATATGCCAAGCAAGACACCATCTCCAGTAACCCCAGGCTGGTCTGACGTCCTCAGGGGGTCATAATCAAGAATCGCAAAAAAAATCATATATGGAGAATCTGGTCTCTGGACCCTGACAACAGCACAATCCAAAGGCAAAGCAAGGAAGAACCACCCTGATTCATGTCTGTACTATGTTCCATGTGAAAGCACTGCTGACATATTGACCCAACAATAAAAAGAGCAGCAGTTTACACACTGTAGGCTCTCTGTGTCCTTTCCTCCCCGTTGAGATTGGTCTGTTTTTATGCTTTAATACATTTTAAAAGTCACCATTTCAGATTCCAATTATGAGCCTTCATTTGCCTCTCACAAGTGCCTGTGTGTATCTGTCTACATACCTTGGCATGTATACAAACACAAAACCATATTTTACACATACACACATTATGTATCATGTGTGTATATATGCATACACTTTATATTAAGTGCATACACATACATGTATATATACTATGTTCATACATATTTCAGTTATTACACATGCATTTGGAAGCATGTTTTCACTAGGTTCCTTTTTGATTTTTTTAGTAATAAAGTACTCACCCCAAAACTACCAGATTAATTGTATAAACTAATTTTCACTTACGTTTTCTTGCCAACTTTCAAAAGGACTATTAAGAAACCAGTGTTATGGGACGCCTGGGTGACTCAGTTGGTTAAGCAGCTGCCTTCGGCTCAGGATCCCAGCGTCCTGGGATCGAGTCCCACATCGGGCTCCTTGCTTGGCAGGGAGCCTGCTTCTCCCTCTGCCTCTGCCTGCCACTCTGTCTGCCTGTGCTCGCTCTCTCTCTCTCTCTAACAAATAAATAAAATCTTTAAAAAAAAAAAAAGAAACCAGTGTTAACACATCAGAATGTAAACTTGTATTTTAAATTGGCCCAAGCATGTAAAAGTTGAAGTCTTTTAAATGTATCTCTCCTATTATTTATACATTTTAAAAGATTACTTCAGAGAAATGAGATTTCCAAGTATAATTTTTTTCTTTTATTACTTTTATTTTTTGCAGTTTGCTCCTTCTATCTTTGGGGAAGAAAAAAAAAAGAGTCCCATCCTCCAGGATCATTGCTAAATTCAGTATCACCTGAACAATTCTTGGACTCAAATGATAAGAATATGTTTTGAATATGCTTACTTAGTTTTAGAAAGTGTTTTCTTCCCCCTCACCCTTTTCTCTCATAGTCTTGCAATATTAATATATTACCACTGTCAAATTTTAGAACTTTTCTTCAGTAAGGCTTGAAGAAGCACAAACGGGCAGCTGGGTGGTTTCGTCGGTTAAATGTCTGACTCTTGATCTCAGCTCAGGTCTTGAGCTCAGGGTTGTAAGGTAAATAAAAAATAAGTAAATAAAATTTGAAAACATAAAGAAAAGCACAAATAATTTTGTAGATTATTCCTTTTCAATATGCTTTAATTTTTCAATACTTAAATGTCTCCAGTACATACCCACACACAGACTTTGGAAAACCACTAATTCCATAATAAAAGGAAATTAATGTAACAACTTCAGAGATATGAACCTTAACTATTATTTACTCTGATCAACTAATTATTAGTATTTTGTGTTAATGATCAAAATACTACATGATTAAATGGGTGAGTATGTACCTTATGCTTAAAGTTAGCGTATTTACTATGAACTGAAAGAACTTCTCCATATTCTTCTTTCTCCTCGTCCCCTTACTCTTCTTCCTCCCCTTCTTCTTTATTCTTATTATGAAATAATGAAGTTTCTCAGGAAATAAGCTGATTCTTCTCAGTTCTCTATCTAAAAACAAATTGACCATTTTCTAATTGGACATTCCAGAATAGAAACTACATGACAGAAGCTCTTTAAAAAAGAAAAAAAAAAAAAAAAGGAAGAAGAAAGTAGAATAGAACAAAGGGATATGTGAAATGATGGTTATCCTGGAATAGTTAGTCCAACCTTGCCCCATCCATGCATAGCCAGAGCAGTTTTTAACCAGAGGCCATTTTCATCAAATTTCCATTTTTACCATTCTTTCCCTCTACAATGGCACATGTAAAACACTTAAATTGGTAAAGGTTTTGGCCATCAATTACCAAGACTTCACTTGGGATTCAGGAAATGCCATGGGTAAGGTAACACATAATGTCACTTTTGTGTGTTGTACACGTGTCTTGGAAAATATGGACTTCAGAAGCTCAGAATATGTTTGCAGTTAAATATAAATTCACTCCCAAATTTTTCCCTTGTCAGTTGTTTTTATCTACTTATTTATATAAAATTTGCTATATTTATACCTCTTTCTTTAATTCCTAGGATTTCAAATGAACTAGAAATGAAGATTCTTCATTTTTACCCCAAACCTGATACTAGTTGTATATCTAGTTATGGACAAGAAGCTGTGCACTCTCTGGACTTTGGTTTCTTACAGGAAAGGGCATGACTATGGTTCCTCTTCATATCTTCTAAATAAAACAAGGCATCTTACAAGGCAGGGAAGCAATGAGAGAAAAACGCAACAAAATTCTAGGCTAGGAAGAATCAGGACTGTTTCTTTCACTCAAACATTGGAAATGCTCTACTCTGTCTTAATTTTTAAGACCTGCATAGCTTTCCCAGCTTTCCCCTTCCTTCCTGGCTGCCACCTGCTAATACAGACAACTCATTATATTCTTTTTTTTTTTTAATTTATTTGTCAGATAGAGAGCGAAGGAACAAGCACAGGCAGACAGAGAGTCAGGCAGAGGCAGAGGGAGAAGCAGGCTCATTGCTGAGCAAGGAGCCCGATGTGGGACTCAATTCCAGGACGCTGGGATCATGACCTGAGCCGAAGGCAGCCGCTTAACCAACTGAGTCACCCGGGCATCCCAACTCATTATATTCTTAGCCTTCCCTCAGTGTGATCAATTTTTTTTTTCCTCTTGGATTGAATTCCAACCCTATGAACAATGATGATAAGAACTAAAGTTGTAAGGACCAGCATATCTGTTGACCTGAATCAACACCAGAGATTGAGGTCTATTGATCACCTATTATTTCTGAACTCTTGGGTCTCTCCAACTCTGTTCCTTAGCAGTCCTGACTCATTCTTTCTACCATTTCTCTTCCCACCAGATTCCCCCACTTGGACTTTTAGATCTCCTTTCTCTTCTATTCTAACACACCTTTATGCAGAATGTTCCCTCTATATCTTCTGTTGACTAAAGCCCGTTATTTTGTGAGGACATGGCATCTCTTACAACCATGTCAAATGGAACATGCATGTTTCTCCCATATTCTGATTAACTAGGGTTTATGGGTGGATGGGATTTGTGTCCTTGTTGTTTATTGCTGGTTTTGAATATTTACTTCTTATCTCACTTTTATATCCCTTTTTCTTGGAGGTTATATAATTTTCCTTTGGCAGCCTCACCTCTTCCTTTTTGCTCTCTTCTTACTGACTTACAAATTTTACTTTTTATTCATCCAGTCTTTTAGCTGCTCAGTTTTTCTCTCCATCCAGCTTCCAGTCTTCTCATGTTTTCAACATCCATGTAGATGGCTTATATGGCATACTATCTATCGTTTCAGATCAATTTCTGTATTTCTTTCATACCAACTCAACCACATTTTCCTGTGGTCTTTAACTAAAGAGGTCATAACCAACGACTGCACCACTTCCAATATTTCAAATTTAATTTTCCAATTCTATACCTATAATTTCCTACTTTTGTAAACTCACCTGGTCAATGACCACATGGAGCCAAGTCTTCCAGAAAATTCTGATCTTTAATCCATTCCTACTATTTCCTTCTTCTGTCTTTTCTTTCCTCCTTATACCCTGTGATAGGCAGCCTCTAACATGTCCCTCAATGATCCCTATGTCTTGTTATTCATACCTTCGTGTAATCATCTCCACTTGAGAGTGAGCTAGCTTTAGAGACTTGCTTCCACTGAGCAGGCAGCAGTGATAGGATGTCCCTTCCAAGTTTAGGATATAAAATGACTGTCTTCCATCTTGGGAGCTCTTTTAGTCTCCCTTATAGCACTCATCTGAGGTAAGCCACTTGTCCTGTTGTGAGACAGCCCTATGGAGAACCCCATGTGAGTTTGATTAGAAGCTTATCTTCCAAGCCTATCAATAGCTATGTGCGTGAGCTTAGAAGTGAAAGTTTCCCAGTCAGGTCTTGAGATGTCCTGGCCAATATCTTGGTAGTAGCCTCATGAGAGCCTTTGAATGAGAACCACTCATCTAAGCTGCTCCTGGTTTCCTGATCTGCAGACACTATATGATATCAAATGTTTATTGTTTCCAATTGCTAAGTTTGGGGATAACCTTTTATATAACTATAGGTAACTAATGCATATCCTATGGATTTCATGCCAATTATTAAAATAATTTACTTATAACTTTCAACTTTCTGTTACATTTCCATGGCTGAATCACTATGCATACTGTACTGTACTCAACCACTGTCTCTGAGCCACACCCATGAAGCAGAACACTGGTGAAGAAATTAACACCCTTAGGCAATCTGATGTCCCTGTGCATTCATAATCACCAGGTTCATATGGCTGCACCACACAGGCTGTCACTCATAACTTTCACTTATAAGCTCACTCTCCTATTATACCCAGTGAATATTTTGTAACTTCTCCTTCATTATTAAATCTTAAATCTTCGCTTCAGCTCTTCAATTCTGATAACTTTCTTTATTCTTCATTTATAAAACAGATGTGACCATATGGGAACTCCCTCATCTTAACTAATAAAATCATTAAACCTATGTCTTTGCCCATTTTCTCCTTTCTTATAGTCTCTAAAGAGATATTGCTCTTATCTCAAAAGCTATGCCCTCCATAAGTATCTCAGATTTCTATTGTTTCTCACACAACCAAAAATCTTTGCCTTTCTCCTGGATCATTTCTACCAGTATGCAGATAATTTAAAGCAATATGGCCATTCTGTAACAATTTTTAATTAACAATCCTTATTTCTTATTTCCCCTTCATAACTAATATTTAAAAAGCAGTCTATCACAATTACTTCATTTCTTCACTTCCTTTTCATTTCTCAATTCATCCTAATTGGCTTCCAGCCTCACTGTTCCACTGAAAAATTCTGGCCAAGGTCACTAAAGGCCTTCATGTTGCCAAGTTCATAGATAAATTTCTTTTTTCATTTTACCCCAACTTTTAACACCTATTTTGCTTCCTATACCACTCCTTTCCATCTTGATTCCTGTTTTACCATACCCTTCTAGACCGCACTGACTTTCCAGTCACTTTTTTTTTTTTACCATAAAATGCCAGTTCCTTAGGGATAAGTGTTAAATCTAATTCCCTCATTTCTCTACCATCTCTCCCTTGGTGGTGTAATACATCATTTAATACCAAATGTCACTGTAAGAAGGTTTATACGGCTGAGTAATATTCCATTGTATACATATAGCTTTTCTTTTTTATCCATTCATCTATCTATGGACACTTGAGTTGCTTCCATAAAGCTGCTATTGTAAATAATGATGCAATAAACTAAACATAGAGGTGAATATATCTTCTTGGAATTGGTGTTTTCATATTCTTTGAGCAAATACCCAGTACTGGAATTACTGGATCATACAGTAATTCTAGTTTTCATTTTCTGAGGGTCCTCCATCATAGATGGATGACCAGCTAGTTGGTACATGAGGATTTCTTTTTCTCCACATCCTTCCCAACACCTATTGTTTCTTGTTTTTGATTTTAGCCAGTGTGACAGGTGTGAGGTGATATATCTCTTTATAGTTTTTATTTCCATTTCCCTAATGATGAGTGATATTGAGCATATTTTCAGGTGTCTAATGTCCATCTGCATGTCTTCTCTGGAGATGGAATATTACTTGGTCATAAAAAGGGATGAAATCTTGTCATTTGCAACAACATGAATGGATCTAGAGAGTGAGCTAAGTGAAATGAGTTAGTCACAGAGAAAGACAAATATCATATAATTTCATTCATATGTGAAATTTAAGAAAGAAAACAAATGAACAAAGAAAAAAATAAACAAACCAAAAAAAAAAAAAAAACCAGACTCAACTCTAGAGAACAAACTGGTGGTTACCAGAGCTGAGGTAGGTGAGGAGATGGGTGAAATAGGTGATGGGCATTAAACAGTACACTTATCATGATGAACACTGAGTAATGTAAATAATTATTGAATCACTATACTGTACATCTGAAATTAATATAATAATCTACATTTAGTATACTGGAATTAAAATATAAAGATATAAATAAACAAAATAACACAAAAGAATGTATACACGCATACATTGTTACATACAAATACATAGTCACACACGTGTATTTCTTTAGCCAGAAAATCTCTTCAGAGTGCTAGATTTTTAGGTAATCAGTTATCTAATTGATATCTCACAGTCTCATAGTCTCTTAGTCTCACAGTCATTTTAGATATAAGGTAATCAAAACAAAATTGATTATTCCAAAAAGATGTGTTCTCTCTCAATCTTCCCATCACAGGAAATGATACCACTATCCCACCCAAGTATTTATTTACAAACATGGGAATTTTGCTTTCTGCCTCCTTTCTATCACTCTCAGGTTCAATCCCTTGATGAGTACTGCCTGTTCCACTTTGTATTAGTTTGCTAGAACTGCCATAACAAAATATCACAGCCTGGATGGCTTAAACAATAGCCATTTGTCTTCTCACAGTTATGGAGACTACAAGTCCACGATCAATGTGACAGCCTAGTGGATTTTCTCTGAGATCTCTTCATGGCTTGCAAATGGCCATGCTCTTGCTGTTTCTTCTCATGGTGGTCTCACTGTGTCTGCTGTACTTCTGATATCTCTGCATGTCCTAATCTCTCTGTCTCTCTCTCTCTCTCTCTCTCTCTCTTTTTTTTTTTAATAAGGACATCAGTCAGATTGGATGGGGGCCCATACTTCATTTTAATTTAATTACTTTTTTAAAGATCTTATCTCCAAAGACAATCACATTCTATTATACTAAAGGTAGAGAGTCAACATATGAATTTGGGGAGGAAAGAAACTAAACTTATAACACACTTCAAGCATATACATTTCAATTCTAACATTCTTTTCCTTTTCACTGCCATCTTTCTTTTCCAAAGCATGTGGCTTTTTGCCTAGCCCCATGTAATAACCTCCCACCTGGTGTTAAATAGTCTTTGTTAATTTACTACCAATCAATTTTGTTCAAAGCAAAAACAAACAAACAAAAAAGTGTCCTTTCAAAAAATGTTGAAAATCCTTTTGTTTCATTTTTTTAACCCTATTACTAGTGGCAGATATGATAAATCCAACCCCTTAATCATGGCCCACAGTGTCCTACATCATCTGATGCTTGCTTCCCTTTCATCCTGAGCCACCTTCCTGCTTACTTATGATGCTCAAGTTGTATTAACCTTTTTTTCTGTGCCTAAAAGACACCAGTTTTTTTCCCCCTAGATAGATTTCCTATATAAGGAATGATCTTTCTTTCTCTTGCTGTTGGGATGACATTCATTGGCTGCACTTTTCTCATCCTTCAGATTTCTTTTTTGAAAATTTTTTTCTTTTTTTTTTCTTGTTCAAATTTTTAAATTCTAGTTTGTTAACATAAAGTGTAATATTGGTTTCAGTAGTAGAATTTAGTGATTCATCACTTACATAGAACACTCGGTGATCAACAAAAGTACCCTTCTTCATACCCATCACACATTTGGACAATTCCTGCCCACCTGGCCTCCATCAACCCTCAGTTTGTTCTCTATAGTTAAGATTCTCTTATGGCTTCCCTCTCTTTTGTTTTTCACTTCCCCTATGTTCATCTGTTTTGTTTCTTTTTGGTTTGTATGACTGGTCTGTTTTGTTTCTTAAATTCCACAAATGAGTGAAATCATATGACATTTGTCTTTCTCTGACTGATTTATTTCACTTCACATAATACACTCTAGTTCCACCCACATTGTTGCAAATGGCAAGATTTCATTCTTTTTGATGGTTGAGTGCTATTCCATTGTATATATACACAACACCTTCTTTATCCATTCATCAATCCATGGACATTTGGGCTCTTTCCATAATTTGGTTATTGTTAATTATAGTACTATTTTTGACTTTCTGAGGAATCTCTATACTGCATTCCAGAGTGGCTACACCAGTTTGCATTCTCACTAACAAAAATTCTCTCTTTAAGGGAACTTTCTTTTTTTTTAAACCACCTGATGTATGGTCTCTTCTCTTATATTCTCTTTCAAGATAATTATTTGTTAATATTTGCTCATTTAAAATTTTTAATTGCTTTTTATTTGTTTTCCTCATTGGCCCATCACAATATACTCTTGCCTAACATAATGCAAAACACACTGTAACTGCTTAATAAATAGTTAGTGAAGGAATTGGTCGAAATTTGCAACATGGTAAATTCCACATACTGGCATTCGCTTTTCCCATTGAAGTCATTTTATGTAACTGTATAATTTTAACAACTATGTAATACATATTTGTATCACTACTAGAATTGTCTCTTTTCTGGACCAAACATTTTATTTCCTTCAGGCCTTTCTCATATAACATGGTCTCTAGAGCCTCTAACCTTTATGGCTGTCTTCCATTGGATTTGTCTCAGTTTGTTACACCTGTTTGATGTCATAATTATTAAAAATACTCCATATTTTAACTTTTCAGTATGGAAACAAAAAAAAATATCTATTTGTCCAGTTCAAATGAACAAACACTCACTAGCCAAACTCTGTAGTTACAAGGATGAATATCTGATGCTCTTCCATATGAGGACAAAAAGCTTTCAACTCCCAGAAATGAACTAATTGTTGATGTATTTAACACATATTTACTAAGCGCATATTCCACATAAGACACGTTGTAAGATGTTTAAGAGGCAACGGGAATAATCCCTGCCCCTGTGAAGATTGCTTCTACTGGTAGAGATAGCTAATTAAAAGTTAGCCACTACCTAATTATGACTTGCAAATGCATCATATGTTTCAGAGGATAAAGATGTGATGCTATGAGAGGTGTGGAGTGTGTGTGGTGGGAGAAGGGAAATATGAGACCTGGAGTGAGAGGGCAGAGAACATTTATCTGAAGAGTGGCATTTGATCAGAGATCTGAAAGACAGTAAGAGAATACCAGTCATTCCAGGCTAGGGAAACAGAGGTATTGACGCAGGAAGGAGCAGAACACATTCTAGAAAAGGAAAGAAAAGCTGAGGGGAATAAAAAGAATGAAGGGGTTGGTGGCAATTGAATTTGTTGATAAAGATTAGGATAAAAACCAATGGGTCTTTATTTCAATAGCAATATTGATTAAAGGGTGGCAAGCAGAGAAATAAGTTACTCAGATTTACATTTTTTTTAAGATGTTTTATTTATTTATTTGACAAAGAGAAAGATAACAAGCAGACAGAGAGGCAGGCAGAGAGACAGGAGGAAGCAGGCTCTCTGCTGAGCAGAGAGCCCGATGCGGGGCTTGATCCCAGGACCCTGAGACCATGACCTGAGCTGAAGGCAGAGGCTTTAACCCACTGAGCCACCCAGGCGCCCCTCAGATTTACATTTTTGACAGTTCATTCTCACTTCAGTATGAGGAGTGATTTGGGGAAGGTAAGAATGGATGTGAAAAAACAAGTGAGGAGGCAAATATATTAGTGACAATGGTGGCATTAATGGAGATGGAGAAAGAGTCTCCAAAAGACATTTCGAGGTAAAATCAATAGAATTTGTCAATGGTCTGATATAGTAAGGTTGACTGTATTTGAGTAAGGGCATCTATTAGTGAATCTCTATAGTGCTGGCTCATACAGTCAATTATAAGACTTGATGGACTTATTTGTTTATTGTTTTTATTTATTTATTCATACATATGTATGTATATACATCCAAACAATTGGATTTTTTTGATCCTGCGTGTGTGTGTGAGAGAGAGGTGGGGGGTGGCGACTGGGTAGCTCAGATCATGATCCCAGGGTCCTGGGACTGAGTCCTGCATTTGGCCCCTTGCTCAGCAGGGAGCCAATTTCTCCCTTACCCCTTCCTCTTCCCCTTTGTTCATGCTATCTCTCTCTCTCTCTCTCTCTCTCTCTGTCAAATAAATAAATAAAATCTTTAGAAACAGAGAGTCCCAAGGGACTCTAAGAACGTGATAAAATAATAACAGCCATTTGCTTTTGTCATAGATATGCAACCTTCTTCTGGTGGGAAACCTTGTTTCTGTGCCTTGCAATTGTCTGGGATAGACAGTTTCACTGTATCTGATAAATCCACCTCCAAGAAGGCTTCCTCACATGACTGACATTTCTTGCTGGCTATTGGCTGGGAGCCCAGCAGGAGCTGTTGTACCTCTTCACATGGGCTTCTCCACAGGCCTACTCGATCTTACAAATGGCATTGCAGCTGCCTTCCATGAGTCAGTATTCAGAAAAAGACAGCTGCCAGTATATTAAGGCCTATGTCTGGAAGTTGGCACAGTATCACATCTGACATTATTCTATTAGTCAAAGCATTCACTAAGCTTGTTCAGGTTCAAGGTGCCTGTGGAAGAAGAGGGGGCATTTAAAAATAATGTCTCTAGTTCGTGATGCGATCACCTCTGTCAAGGAAGGAATATAAAGAATGTGTGATACAAGGTGCACACACTGTTTATGGACACTTTAGTGAATTATATCATTCAAAACATTAATTATTATTTCATAATCAATGACACTTGCATACCTTATGTGCTTATCCAAGTTAGTGGACAGTGTTAAATAAGCCCATTTTAAATACAGTGTCCGCTAACATACAATTAGAATCTTTTCTATTAGAATATACATTTTTAGAGGGCCGGAATATTGTCTTATGCCACAGGATTAGCCTTTGAGACAGCACCCCATAAAAATTTGTTGGCTAGCACACTAATTGCTCTTCTTTTAATTGTTACAGTTTGCTGTTTAACCAAACAACCAATGCTAATCTTCCCTTTCCAGGAATATGCCAGATGATGTCAAATATTTTGGAATAAGAAACATATGCATTATGTCTACAACATTCTTCTCTTATAACATCCCAGTATAGCTTAGTATATCCAGGCTGATTCCTACTTATTACCATTTTGTTTTTTATATATTCACAAACTATCTATTAAATAGTTTATTCAATATTTTTTTCCAGGGATCAGTATTTAATTCATTAAACAATGATCTCTAGAAATAAGTTCTTTTCCCCTTTTAAAATAAAGTCAGTGTCTACTATCTGAAACTGTCTAATTTTTCTGTGCCCACTTCCTTGTCAAGATTTTTCAAAAATCTTTAAAAAGCTTTCAAAAGAACTTTTATACTTTCTTTACATATACTGTGATGCAATTTTTCTAAATGAGGACATTTGAATTAATATAAAATATCTAAGGGTTCTTTTACTATTTTCTTGATTTCTGGAGTATCATCTCTCTCAAACATTGCAAGACCATACTTTTAAAGTGAAAGATCATTCATTTTCTGGCAAAAGAGTAAATAGAAATAGGAGTTGAATAAAGTCACTTTCCCTCTGTCTTCTTTATACCTAAACGTTCTGTGCCATGAACATAGTTTTCTTCAGACTTCCTATTATTATTACATATTTAAAGTTTTTTGTTTTATCTTTCTTTATGTGGATATTTTTCTCTCTTTTTAATATCCTTACAAAATTTTGGGGCACCTGGGTGGCTCAGTTGGTCAAAGCATCTGCCTTTGGCTCAGGTCATGATTCTAGGATCCTGGGATTCAGCTGAGCAGAGAGCCCGATGCGGGGCTCAATCCCAGGACCCTGAGATCATGACCCGAGCTGAAGACAGAGGCTTTAACCCATTGAGCCACCCAGGTGCCCCTAAAACATTAATTATTAAGAAATTATTCAGTGAGTTAAAAGGAAAAACAAACTGCTAATTTGATATCAATTATCTAAATGCATCTTCATATTTTCCTTATAAGAAATAGAAGATATTTTCTCTGTAGGAAAGAGGAGATTCAGCATGGATTTTATTAGTCTTTTCCCTCTGTGCTTCCCTTGAATCAAACTGAATGAGAACTAGTAAAAATTTAACTTTAATCTATTAAGATATAAAATGCAGATCCATATCAACTTATTCAGTTTCCTCATAGGCTAAAAGTGAAGCATCCTTATTGAACAAATGTTGCCTTCAGAGTAACCAAAGACATTAAACATAGATTATAATACCATATAAGAAAATGGTATTATAATCTTAAACTTATTTTCCAATTTTGATTATTTATTGATTATCTTAATTTTAAGGTTTACACAAGAATGAATGCAAGACACATGTTAACAATTTTTATTTTTTTTTCAATCCGTGTGATTAAAAAGTTTGCTAGATGAGACTTTGAATAGAAAGTTTTATCCTGAGATGAATATTTCTAGCTAATGTCAAATTGCTTATAACCTTCTGAAAAACACTCAAAGTATATGACTTTGACAGTATAATGGAATGGTTCCATAATAAAACCCAAGTAATTAGAAAATTAAATTTCTGCCATGTGTTTACAGTAGAAAGCAGATTGTTAATAATCATTGAAAAAGAGTTTACATTTAGTATTAAATTCTAAGTAATACCTATTCTCCTGAAGCTGTTTCAAAAAATACAAACAGAAGGAAAACTTCCAAACTTGTTCTATGAGGCCAGCATTACCTTGATCCCAAAACCAGGCAAAGACCCCATCAAAAGGGAGAATTTCAGACCAATATCCCTGATGAATATGGATGCCAAAATTCTCAACAAGATCCTAGCTAATAGGATCCAACATTACCTTAAAAGTATTATCCATCACAACCAGGTGGGATTTATTCCTGGGCTTCCAAGGGTGCTTCACCATTGGCAAATCAATCAATGTGATAGAGCACATTAATAAAAGAAAAGACAAGAACCATATGATCCTCTTAATTGATGCAGAAAAAGCATTTGACAAAATATGCCATCCTTTCCTGATTAAAACTCTTCAGCGTAGGGATAGTGGGAACATTCCTCAATTTCATAAAAGCCATCAATGAAAAGCCCATAGCAAATATCATTCTCTATGGGGAAAAGCTGAGACAATTTTCCTTAAGACCAAGAATACAACAAGGATGCCCACTCTCACCACTACTGTTCAACATAGTACTAGAAATCCTAGCATCAACAATCAGACAGCAAAAAGAAATGAAAAGTATCCAAATTGGCAAAGAAGAAGTCAGCCTCTCCTCTTTGCAGATGACATGATACTTTATGTGGAAAACCCGAAAGAATCCACCCCCAAATTACTAGAACTCAGAACAATTCATTAATGTGGCTTGATAAAAAAATCAATGCACAGAAGTCAGTTGCTTTTTTTTTTTAAGTTTTTTTTTTTTTTTTTTTTTGATAGAGAGAGAGCGAGCACAGGCAGACAGAGTGGCAGGCAGAGGCAGAGGGAGAAGCAGGCTTCCTGCCAAGCAAGGAGCCTGATGTGGGACTCGATCCCAGGACGCTGGGATCATAACCTGAGCCAAAGGCAGCTGCTTAACCAACTGAGCCACCCAGGCGTCCCTCAGTTGCTTTTTTATAAACTAATAGTGTAACTGTAGAAAGAGAAATTAGGGAATCAGTTTCATTTACAATAGCACCAAAACCACAAGATACCTAGAAATAAATCTAACCAAATAGGTAAAAGTTCTATACTCTAGGAATTACAGAACACTTATGAAAGAAATTGAAGAAGACATAAAAAAATGGAAAAACATTCCATGCTCATGGATTGGAAGAATAAACACTGTTAAAATGTCTGTGCTGCTCAGAGCAATTTATACTTTCAATGCCATCCCTATCAAAATAACATTGGCCTTTTTCAAAGAGCTGGAACAAACAATCTTAAGATTTGTATGGAACCAGAAAAAAACCTGAATTGCCAAGGAAATGTTGAAAAAGATAAACAAAGCTGGGAGCATCATGTTGCCTGATTTCACATTTTATTACAAAGCTGTGATCACCAAGACAGCATGGTATTGGCACAAAAACAGACACATAGATCAATGGAACAAAACGTAGAGCCCAGAAATGGACCCTCAACTCTATGGTCAACTAATCTTCAACAAAGGAGGAAAAAATTCCAATGGAAAAAAACAGTCCCTTCAATAAATGGTGCTGGGAAAATTGGACAGCTATATACAGAAGAATGAAACTCTAACATCTCTTACACCATACACAGAGATACACTCTAAGTGGATGAAAGACCTCAGTGTGAGAGAGGAATGCATCAAAATCCTAGAGGAGAACACAGCCAATAACCTCTTTGACATTGGCCACAGCAACTTCTTTCATGACATGTATCCAAAGATAAAAAGCTTCTGCATAGCAAAGGAAAACAGTCAACAAAACTAGGAGCCAAACCATAGAATGGGAGAAGAGATTTGCAAATGACACTAGAGATAAAGGGCTGGTATCTGAGATCTTTAAATAACTTCTCACACTCAACACCTGAAAAATGAATAATCATGTTAAGAAATGGGCAGAAGACATGGACAGACACTTCTTCAAAGAAGACACACAAATGGCTAGCAGACACGTGAAAAAAAAATGCTCAACATCATTAGCCATCAGGGAAATTTAAAGCAAAACAACATTGAAATACCATCTTTAACCAGTTAGAATGGTAAAAATTAACAAGGCAGGAAACAACAAATGTTGGAGAAGATGTGGAGAAAGGGGTGTGTTCTTACACTGTTCATGGGAATGCAAGTTGGTACAGCCACTTTGGAAAACAGTGTGGAGGTTCCTCAAAAAGCTAAGAATAGGGATGCCTGGGTGGCTCAGTTGGTTAAGTAGTTGCTTTTGGCTCAGCTCATGATCCCAGCATCCTGGGATCGAGTCCCACATTGGGCTCCTTGCTCGGCAGGGAGCCTGCTTCTCCCTCTGCCTCTGCCTGCCTCTCTGTCTGCCTGTGCTTGCTCTCTCTCTCTCTCTAACTAATAAATAAATAAGATCTTTAAAAAAAAAAAGTTAAGAATAGAGCTGTCTCATGACCCAGTAATTGCACAACTGGGTATTCAACCCAAAGATACAGATGTAATGAAAAGAAGGGCCACTTGCACCCCAATGATCATAGCAACAAGTCCACAATAGCCAAACTGTGGAAGGAGCTAAGATGTCCTTCAACAGATGAATGTTTAAAGAGGACGTGGTTCATATATACAATGGAATATTACTCAGCCATCAGAAAGGATGAATACCCATGACTTACACTGACATGGATGGAACTGGAGGGGATTATGATAAGTGAAATAAGTCAAGCTGAGAAAAACAATTATCATATGATTTCATTCATATGTGGAATGTAAGGAATAGCACAGAGGAAATGAGAGGAAGGAGGGGAAAACTGAAGGTGGGGAATCAGAGGGAGAGACAAACCATGAAAGACTATTGAGTCCAGAAAACAATCTGAGTGTTTCAGAGGGGAGGGGCTAGGGTATTGGCTTAGGCCAGTGATGGGTATTAAGGAGGGCACATATTGCATGGAGCACTGGGTGTTATACACCAATAATGAATCATGGAACACTACATCAAAAACTAATGTTGCACTGTATGGTGACTAACATAACAAAAAAAATGTTTTAAAACCCAATTTCCCATCTGTGGAGTAATTATATTAGAAAATCCACAACACATAATTTGACATTCCACATTAAAAATTTATATTAAAATTCCTTTTAATCATATAGCCATCTTCCTCTTGCATATTTTCTCTCCTCCTCTCCAGAAACGTGACTGAAAAATTATCTTGTTTTCAATCATGTCTCTGTACCCCTGCATTGAGATGTTACCTCCAGGCAGCTCACCAATGTAGTTTTCCAAAATAAGATACTTCCTCCCTAAGCAATGTTCTAGTACCAGCTATAAAGATCATTTCAATCTTATATAACAAAATTAGTATCAACATTGATATTGATATGACTGATCTTATTTTGCATATTGTATTGGCTAAGAAGGTGAATTCTGAAATCAGAGCACTGGGTTTAATTTGTAGTACTACCATTTATTTGAGTTTCTTAAATTCTGAACCTGTTTCTTTATCAACAAAATGGGGAGAATAATGTTTACCTAATAGAATCATTATAGGACTAATGGTAAGGAGTGCTAAGTACTGATTATTATACCCAGTTCCTCCAATATAAGTTCGAGATAGTAATAATACTTATTTCGTAAAGTTATTGTGAAGTGTAAGTGAAAAAATGCAACTAAAATGCTTAGCATAGTAGTGAGCAACATATTTTATTGCTATACTATTAGTGATAATGGGACATTTTTCTCTATATATAATATATCCAATAATTATAATATTTATTTATATTATTCAGTTATATTATTTTAATAATATTTTGTAAATAATATTAAATAAGATAGTTTATTATTGTCTACACTAAAAGCAAGCATTTCTACTGGGTCCACAAATCAAACTCAAACATTAATAGCATATATTTAATAGGTAAATATAAAAATACCTAGGAAGAGAAACATACTGCTCATTTCATCATCCTTGGTGTCCATTTACATAGTAGTAAATTTCACATTAAAAACAGAAGGCAATATGTAATTCTTGTTATCTACTCACCTACATGTTTATAACAGAATGGCAATCATCCTGGCATAGTCTCCATAAATTACCATTTCTTACATATGTGTGTTTGTATACATATGTGGGGGGGTGTCTGTGTGTTCTTTGATGCAGCTAACACAAGAAACAGTAAAGAAGAAAAAAATACATAAATCATGATAATAAACTAGATCAAAATGATTAACTTAGAAAAGTATATGTATCACATAGGTAGATTAAGGCACATTTAGCTTCTGTCAAACAAATTGTAATCAGAATAAATTCAGTGGTGTATAAGAGATTTCTAACCAAATACATTGGCTAGGTCCATACTCAGTTTCTTAGTTTATTCTTTGAAGTAGTGACTTGGAAATAATCCCTGAACTTCCTTGCTTATTAAAATGATTTGTAATTATTGCAACAACACAATGTTATTTGAGATAGCATCTGAAAGAGTCAGTGCGATGCTCTACTTCTTACCTCAAAGTCTAGGGTTTAAGAAAAAAATTTAATACATTGCTCTATTCTCCTGGCTAAGTTCATATCCTCTTGATTTTAAGCCAATTTTTAATTGAACTCAGTTAATTTAATTGCTCTTCAGAGATGTCCATAAAATGTGCTCTTCCAGATTTCCTAGCAGAAGTGCCATTGTCTCTGCTCAGCATTCTCAAGTAGACAGCAAAACTGCCATCAAGCTCCATCTTGCTCAACAATGACTCTTTAATGTGGTCATCTCATGTGCTTTGTATTTCAATTATAATTTAGAATGAATTAAAATCTATTTAAATGGATAGCCTCATCTCTTAAGACTCTTGATAGAAATTCATTTCAGAACATTCTATTTCTCTAAGATAGCACTGTAAAAAAGTGTGTTGTATTATATACTCTTAATTTTGTATCATTAATTTCATTTCTCTTTATAATTTAATCAATTTTCATATGTTCATTAATCAAATTAAGTACAGTGGTGTGTTTATGCTATATATTCTTCATAGATGAAGTATTGATATTTTACACTTAAAATTATATTTAAAAATCTAGGATTTTGTATTTCAATATTATAGAGCAGATTTTATAATCAAGCTGTTCATGGATGTGAGTGAAGTTATTTGCTATGGTATTGAAGGATCATAATATGATTTTTCAACATAAAAGTATCTTGTAGAATAAACTCTAAATTTATAGGGTCACTAATAATAACATCATGCAAGAATATAGCAATTTATAGTTTATGAAGGAGTCCAGTCCTGTGTATTTATTAACCCTGTGAAAGAGTTAGGACTGGCATTATTATTCCCATTTCATAGATCAGGATTTGGCAAACTATGGTCTGTGGGCTAAATCTGGCCTATTACTCACTTGTGTAAATAAAATTTTATTGGATCATAACTGTGCCAGTCATTTATATTTATTTTATGGCTGTTTTGGAGTACAATGTATCCTGAAAGAAAAGTATAATCTATAAAACCTAAAATACTTACTCTCTGATTCTTTACAGAAGTTTGTCCAACCTTGTTACAAATGTCTACACTGAGACACAGAAGGTTTGACTGATACTCCATATTTATATACCAGGCATTATGTTTCACAGCCAGTATATCAATCCTGAAGAGCACAAGGTTAAACAACTTTTGCCATAGGAATGTGCAATGTTTTAGAAGACAAAACTCAGGAATGGGGAAGGAAGCTTAAGTGAGAAGGGCTGTTGATGAAAGGTAAAGTCAGAGAGAACTGTGCTAACCAACACTGAGGTTCCAAACAAACAAATAAAAATATTCAGTAGTTCCAGGATTCTACTATGCCTTCTGCTCTAATAGCTGTTTTCTATTCTTGAGCTCTTGGAAGCTGTCCTCTGGTAATTGTTATAGGTTTTACTATATTAATAATAGGTATCTGAATTTTTAATCATATAACTCACTATGTCATTTTAACAAATACCATGATAATTCAGCACATTTTACTTTCATTTTCCAATCTGTGTTTATGGCTTGACAATTTCAAAGAATTTTATCGCCTTATTAATAAAGGTCAGGTATTTTAATGTCATTTTTCTTGAAAATAAATTACATTTTATGTTCACCCATTGCTTCTTTATATTTATACACAATTTCTTTCTTTGTAACTCTTTATGTCTCTAGTGGACTAATGTGCTTTATTATTTTTTTTGCCTCAAATAAATTATGATTTAGTATATGTCAATAAATAAAATACACGTTTAAATCACTTTGGTTTATAAATTATAACATTTTTAAGAGATTAAAAGTTTTAGATGCCACTCAGCTACATAATACTAATAGACAAATAAGTGCCTCAGTTTACGTTATTCATTGATTTATGGGTAATTGGATTTATTTGCAGATGTAATAAATGAGATTGGAAACAAGATTGGTGCAATTAATAGCAAGCTAGAAGAAGCAGAGGAACAAAATAGTGTCCTAGAAGACTAAATAATGGAGAATAATAAAGCTGAACAAAAGAGAAAAAGAATTATGCAACATAGGAATAGACTTAGGGACTCCATCAAAAGTAATGACATTTGTTGTTATAGGAGTCCCAGAAGAAGAAGAAGAGAGAGACAAGGGGGCAGAAAATTTATTTGAGGAAATAGAAGCTGAAAATTCCTCTAATATGGGGAAAGAAATAGACATCCAGATCCAGGAGGTACAGACTACTCTTAAGAAAATCAATAAAATCAGGCTGACACTAAAAAATACAAATTTATATTCATCAGTGATATTGGCCTGTCATTTTCTTTTCTATAGTGCCTAAGTCTGGCTTTGATATCAAGGTAATACTGGCATCATAAAATGAGTGTGGATATATTCTCTACCCTTAAATTTCTTGGACTAGTTTGGAAGAACTGGTGTTAATTCTTTAAATGTTTGGTAGAATTCACCAGTGAAGGTGCTTGGTCTGGATTTCCCTTTATTGGGAGATTTTTGTTTATAGATTCAGTCTCTTTAATCCTTATCATCTATTCACATTTTCTCTTCTTCATGATTCAATCTTGATATGTTGTATATTTTTAGGGTTTTATCCATTTCTAATTTATTAGATAACCTAGTTGATGTATAATTATGAATAGATAACCTTGTTCATAGTAGTTTCTTATGACCCTTTGCACTTCTTTGTTATCAGTTGTAATGTCTCCTGTTTAATTTGTGATTTTGTTTGAATCTTCTCTCTTTTTTTCTTAGTCTAGCTAAAGTTTTGTCAATTTTATTTACCTTTCCAAAAAAATAGTTCTTAATTCTGTTGATTGTTTTATTGTTTTTCTAGTCTCCATTCCATTTGGGATTAGTGTGTTCTGTGTGTTCTGTGTGTTCTTCCTTTTATAGTTCCTTGAGGTATAAAGTTAGGTGGTATGACTTTTTTTTTTTAATTAATGTGGACATTTGTCACTATAAACTTCCCTCTTAAAACTTCTTTCTGTAACCCATATTTGTTGGTATGCTGTATTTTCATTTTGGTTGTTCAAGATATTTTTTGATTTCCCTTTGATTTTATCTTTGACTTTTTGGTTAAGAGTGTATTGTTTAATGTCCCCTATTTTTGTGCCTGTACCATATTGTTTGAATTTCTATAGCTTTGTAGTATATCTTAAAATATGGAATTGTGATACTTCTAGCCTTGTTCTTCTTTCTCAAGATTGCTTTGGCTATCCAGGAGCTTTTATGTTTCCATACAAATTTTACTTAATTTGTTCTAGTTCTGTGAAAATTTTTGTTGGTATTTTGATAGAAATTGCATTAAATCTGTAGCTTGCTCTGAGTAGTATGGACATTTTAATAATAATCATTCTTCCAATTAATGAGCATGGTATATCTTTCCATTTTTTGCGTGTCTTCAATTTCTCTTATCAATGTTTTATAGTTTTCAGAGTATGGGTCTTTCACCTGCTTGGTCAAGTTTTTTCATAGATATTTTATTTCTAATGTAGTTACAAATGGACTTGCTTTCTTAATTTCTTCTGCTTCTGCATCATTAATAGTGTATAGAAATGGAGCAGATTTTTGTAGATTGATTTGCCTCCTACAATCTTACTGAATTCATGAACCAGTTCTAGTAGTTTTTCTGGTAAAATCTTTAAGATTTTTTATATGTGGTATCATGTCATTTGCAAATAGTGAAAATTTTACTTCTTCTTTACCTATTTGGATGCCTTTTATTCCTTTTTCATGTCTGATTGCTGTAACTAGGACTTCCAGTGCTATGATGAATAAAAGTGGTGTCAGTGGATATCCTTGACTTGTTCTTGATCTTAGTACGAACCTCTCATTTTCTCCTCATTGAGTATGATGTTATTTGTGGGTTTTTCATAAAAGGCTTTTATTATATTGAGGTGTGTTCCTTGTAAACCTACTCTTTTGAGGGTTTTTATAATGAGTGAATGTTGTATTTGAGCAAAAGTTTTTTCCACACCTATTTAAGTGATCATATGGCTCTTATGCTTTTTCTTATTGATATATCACATTGATTGATTTGAAATATTGAACCATCCTTGCATTCCAGAAACAAATCTCATTTTATCATGGTAAGTGATGTTTTTAATGTGTTGTTGGATTTGTTTTGCTAATATTTTGTTGAGGATTTTTGCATCTATGTTCATCATAGATATTGCCCTCAATTTCTCTCTCTCTCTCTTTTTTTTTTTTGTAGTGTCATTATTTGATATGGGTATCAGAGTAATAAAGCAGGCCTCATAGAATGAATATGGAGGTTTTTCTTCCTTTTCTATTATTTTTGGAGCCATGTGAGAAGAATAGGTATTAATTCTTCTTTAAATGTTTGTTAGAATTTACCTATGAAGTCGTCTGGTCCTGGACTTTTGTTTGTTGTGAGTTTTGTTAGTTCAGTTTTGGTAGCCTATATGTTTCTAGTAATTTATCCATTTCTTTTAAGTTGTCTAATTTGTTGGCATATAATTTTTCATAATATTCTTTTATAATCTTTTGTATTTCTTTGTTATTGGTTGCTACTCCTCTTTCAATTCTGCTTTTATTTAATTCTTTCTCTTTTTTTTGACTGGTCTGGCAAAAGGTTTATCAATTTTATTGATTTTTTTTAAATGAACCAGCTCCTGGTTTCACTGATCTGTTTTACTGGTCTGTTGTTGTTTGTTTTGTTTTGTTTTTTAGTTTCTATTTCATTTATTTCTGTCTGAGTCTTTTGTATTTCTTTTCTTTTATTGGTTTTGGGTTTTGTTTGTTCTTTTTTTTTT
>ML105644.1:0-15802 GCA_003697995.1 Taxidea taxus jeffersonii | reverse complement strand
TTTTTTTTTTTTTTTTCTTAGTTCCTTTAGTGTAACGTTAGGCTCTTATGTGAGATATTTCTTGCTCTTGAAATAGGCCTTGTATTGCTGTAAACTTTCCTCTTAGAACCATTTTTGCAGCATTCCACAGATATTGGACTGTTCGCTTTCATTTTCATTGATCTCTATGTATTTTTTAATTTCCACTTTGATCTTTTTGGTTGACCCATTCATTGTTTAGTAACATGTTATTTAACCTCCATGAGTTTGTGCTCTTTCCAGATTTCTTCTTGTGGTTGATTTCTAGTTTCATAGTGCTGTGGTCAGAAAATATGCATGGAATGATTTTGATATTTTGAATTTGTTGACACTTGTTTTGTGGCCTAACATTGTTATTTTTTATGGACAATGTTCCATGTGCACTTGAAAAGAATGAGTATCTGCTGTTTTAGGATGGAATATTCTGACTGTATTTGTTAAATCCACCTGGTCCAATGTGTCATTCAAAGCCACTATTTTCTTGCTGATTTTTTGTTTGGATGATTCGTCTCTTGATGTGAGATGTTAAATTCCCTTACTATTATTATATTATTATTTATTACTTTCTTTATGTTTGTTATTAACTACTTTAAGTATTTGGGTATCTCCATGGTGAGTGTACAAATATAAGTGTTATGTTATCTTCTTGGATTTTCCCTTTTATGATTACATAGTGTCTTTCCTTGTCTCTTGTTACAGTGTTTGTTTTAAAGTCTATTTCCAATATATGTATTGCTAACCCAGCTCTCTTTTTACATCCATTTGCATTATAAATGCTTCTTCATCCCTTTGCTTTCAGTCTACATGTGCCTTTAGGTCTGAAGTGAGTTTCTTGTAGGTAGCATATAGATGGGTCTTATTTTTTTTAATCCATTTAATCACCCTATGTCTTTGGATGGGTACTTAGTCCATTTACATGCAAAGCAATTATTTAGGTATGTAGTTATTGCATTTTGTTCCTTATTTTATGGTTGCTTCTGTAGTTTTTCTCTGATCTTTTTGTCTCTTGCTCTCCTCTCTTATGACTAGTTTGTTTTCTAAAGTGACATACTTGGACTTCTTTTTCTTTATATTTGCATATCTGTTATTGGTTATTGATTTGTGGCTATTACTATGTTTATATACAACATTTTCAGTATATAGCCATCTATATTAAGTTGATGGTGGCTTAAGTTTAAATCCATTCTTTACTCCTCCACATTTAAAGTACTTACATTCTTTTATTTCTATCCTTTTGTTTTGTGGGTTCCTTGACTGATTTTACAGATATATTTATTTCTACTGTTTCTGTGCCCCTTCATTCACTACTCTTGCTTAAAGAATTTCCTTGCCACTGAAATAGTCCCCTGTAATATTTCTGTAGTCTAGTTTAGTGGTCATGCATTCCTTTAACTTTTGTTTGTCTGGGAAACTCTTTATCTCTTCTTCTATTTTGTATGCTAGCTTTGCTGAATAGAGTATTCTTGGCTGCAAATTCTTTCCTTTCAGGACTTTTTAAAATAAGGGTTTTATTTATTTATTTGTCAGAGAGAGAACAACCAACACAAGCTGGGGAAGCAGTAGGCAAAGGGAGAAGCAGGGTCCCCACTGAGTTAGGAGACTGATGCAGTACTCTATCCTAGAGCCCTGAGATCATAACCTGAACCAAAGGAAGATGCTTAACTGACTGAGTCACCCAGGCATCCCCCTTTCAACAGTTTGAATGTATGATGACACTCTCACTGGCCTGCAAAATTTCTGTGGGGAAATCTGCTCACAGCTTTATGAGGTTTCCCTTGAATGTAACTTCTTTTTCCTTGCTGCTTTTAAAATTCTGTCATACTACTTTTTGCATCTTTATTATTATTATTATTTTCATCTTTATTATTATGTCTTGGTGTGGATCTTCTCTGCCTGATTTTGTTGGGGAACTCTGTGCATCTTGGATCTAGATTTCTGTTTCCTTTCCCAGATTCAGGAAGTTTTCATCTAATATTTCTCCAAATAATTTTCTGCCCCTTTTTCTCTTTCTTCTCCTCCTGGGATCCTTTCAATGTGAATGTTATTACATTTGATGGTATTGCTGATTTGCCCAAGTCTATTCTCATTTTGCATAATTTTTTTTTTTCTCTCTCATCTGTTCAGCTTGATTACTCTCCATTACTCTGTCTTCCAGGTCACAGATTTATTTTTCTTCTCTTTCATCCAGTCTACTATTTATCCCATGTACTATATTTTTAATTTCATGTATTATGCTCTTCATCTCTGATTCATTCTTCTAAATCTCATTGTTAAAGATATCACTCATGCCCTCAATTTTTTTTCTCAAGTCTAGTGAACATCCTTATCATCATTACTTTAAATTCTCCATCAGACATATTGCTTATCTCCATTTAACTTATGTCTTTGCTATGATATTGTTTTATTCTTTCATTTGGCACATATTTCTGTGTCTCCTAATTTTTCTCTATGCATAAAAGGTGTTACATTTATTTGCTAAGGCTGTTGTAACAAAGTGCCACACATGGTTAGCTTACAGAAATATATCTTCTTACAGTTCTGACAGCTAAAGATTTGAAGTCAAGGTGTCAGTAGAATTCATTTCTTTTGAGAGGCCATAGGGATGGATCTGTTTGAGGCCTCATTTAGACTTAATGGTAGTTCTTACTTTGACTTATAGATAGCTGTTTTCTCTGTGTCTATTCACATTTTCTCCTTTTTATGTATGTCTATCTTTGTGTCAGATTTCCCCTTTTTATAAGTCCACTGGTCATATTGAATTAGGGCCCACCCTAATGAATTAATTTTAACTTGATTGAATCTGTAAAGTTCATATCTCCAAATAATTTTAATGTTCTGAAGTATTGGGTGTTAGAATTCCAACATATCTTTTTGGAGGGGACCCGATTCAACTTAAAGCTGGTATAATAATATTATCTCATCACAGATTCACTGGGAAGATTAACAGAAAGCATGTACTTAGCACAGAATGTAGCAGAGTTAAATCCGTATGACTATGAGCTAGTATGATGTTTTATGTTTTAAGATTTTTGTTCATATAATCACTCCATTTTCCTATTTAAATATTTTTTCTTGTTAATTTGTAAGATATATTTGTTTATGAACTATTTAGATTATAAATATAAAAATATTTTTCAAGTTTTTCAAATTTTGCCATATTTTTCTCACTTTAATTTACATAGTTAAGAATAATATTGTTAACAAATCTATTATCTTCTTTTTAAAAAAGATTTATTTACTTTAGAGAAAGGGAAAGGGAGAGAGCATGAGTGGGCAGGGCAGAGGAAAAGGGAGAGAGAATCTCAAGCAGACTCCAGGTTGATTGTGGATCCCAAGGCAGGGCTTGATCTCATGCCACTGAGATCAAAATCTGAGCTGACTGACTACAACATCCAGGTGCCCCTATTATTTTCTTTATTACATGATCTCCCCACTTTTTTTTAATGTTTAGATAATGTTTTACTCCACAATAGGATGGACTAAATGTTTACAAATATTTTCTTCTCTTTAATTATTTGATTTCCCCACCTCCCCACACAGTTCCCTCATGTACACATCCTACACAATCTCAACCCTTGGTTGTGGGTGACATCAATAAATAAGATGAGAAACACTCCAGTGATTACATTGGGTCATAGGCAAGATGAAGTTGTTTTGCAGATGTAATTAGTATTCCTAATCAATTAAAGTAATCGAAGATTATCTTAGATGAGTCTGACTGAGGTGAAGCCTTTGAAATAGTCAGAAATGGAAGAAGTCAGAGAGACTCAAAGAGGAAACATGTTATCCTGTTGTCATGGAGTTAGACATTATGTCATCTTGTGGGGAGGGTCATTTATCAGAGACAATAACTGAACAACTTCAGTCCAATACCTGCAAGCCTTTGAATTCTGCAACAACCAGTGAGCTTGAAAGATGGCCGTGAACATTAATTAAGATAGTAGCCTGGGTTGCAGTTTTAATTTACCTTTCTGAGATCCTGAACACAGAACCCAAAAATATGTGCCCAGACTTCTCACTCGGAAACTGCAAAATTTATTTCTGTTTTTTAAAGCCACCAAATTTATGGTAACTTGTTATATAGTAACAGATAACCAATATTATTTACTACTTATTTCCAGGACTATGCATGGATCCCAGATACCTAAAATGCCACATTTCCATTTCCAAATATTTATATATTATTGAGTCTCTTGGAAGAATCAGTATGTTTGAACTGTTCAACTCTAGAATGTGTTTTTTATGTGGCAATTAAAATTTCACATTTTTCATTTATTTTCCAGAACTTCCTAGACAATTTTCAAGTTTACTAGGTTTAGATGAAAAGGTGGGTCATTATTCTTAAAAATTTATAAATTTTACTTATCAAAAGATAACAGGAAGCAAATGAAAATGAAAGGCATGGGCAGAGAGAAATTATTCACAATATACATATGAATATTTACTAACAGGCATTAGTGTAGCACAGAGGCCTTTACATATTTGTGCCTAACAAGCTGACATCAATAATTGTGTAGCTAATTAAAGTTTATCAGTGATTCAAGAAAGAACCAGATTAAAATGATTACCATGGTGGTTTAGCTTTGACATTTAAGTTTTTTTTAAAGTCAACTTAGAAAGAACTCTTTTTAAACATTAAAAAAAAAAACTTGTTTGTGAATATAAGAACTTTGGCATGGAAAATGAAAAGATAATGAGGGTCTCACCTTTACAAATGCCCTACTGTCCTGGAGTTAGAATAACTCACCCCCCCACCTTTGATATAGACAAAAGGGAAAATGTCAAAGAAAATTACTGAATCCAGGAAAAGATTGATAAATTAGAAGAAGGAATGATTGCTCTGGATTATGCAACAGCTTCTAACTAGACTCCACTTTGCCCTTTTCCAATCAAGACTACTTTTTGTTGGCTGAGAGAAGACAGGGAGAGAGGGTGAAAAGAAGAGAAAGTAGTGCATTTGTGTTCATGCAAAAAAACCCACTCCCCCAAACACATTGACTGGGGAATTGGGAGGAACTGAATATGGCAAGTTTTTTTTTCAAACAGTGGAGCTCAAATTCTGAGGTGTTAGAAGTCTGTGCCAACTTAAGTCAAGTTGGTGGGCAATGGTGCTCCTGGGGAAAGGGTGGATGGAGACCTGGGAGCAGATGGTGGACAGTGCGGTGTGATCTCCTGCGATACACTGGGAGAGAACATTCTCATTCCTGGAGTACATTTGGAAGTGGGTATATTGCCTCTCCAAGGACAAGGGACTGGTGGGTGTCATTGAGAGGTCATTCAATAGCAGGGGACAGAGGCACATGCAGAGGACAGATAACCTGGTCACAGGTTTGCTGTGTTTCATCATAGACTCCAAGCACCTGCACAGTCATGTGACTGCTTTAGAGTCAGCAAAGAGAGAGAAGAGGGCCAGGCACAGTACTGTGAGGTTCTCCTCTGGGGGAGGGGAGAAGATCTGTGCCTTGCTGGCTCCTTTAGGATTTGAAGTTTTGAATCCCAATCACATGCCTGAGAACTGTGACACAGGGCAGCAGTGTGCAGATGTACTGGGTATAGACAGGTTGAGGGTAGGGATTGAAGGAAACCTGAGACATGGGAGGGGAGATTTTTGCTTTTTTGTGAAAGCTTCCTAAACAGTGATTGGTGTGAATTCCTCTCCCCAGGGACAAGAGGGTAGGGTGATGCCAATTTCTAACCTCCTACCCTGCCCCCCAGGACAGTCAGACTTCAATGAACAAAACAACACCAACAGTGGAGGCTGGAGCTACTTATACCAAAACCCATACTGCTGTGCCCTGCAGGGGCATCTTCACTGAGCTATGACAGCCAATGCAGTGGGCCTCTCCACCAGAGGACCAACACAGGCTCCCTGCATGTACCAAGTCTACTGATCAGAGTGTTCCAAAACATCAGCTTCAGTTCTGGGGGAAAGAGGACCTTTTTCTCCCCTCTTTTTTCTTTGGAATCAGGTTTGCAGTTTTTTATTTGTTGGTTTGATTGTTTTTAAATTTCCTTTTCTCATCTTTTGGATCAGTCTTCCTTTTTTTTTTTTTTTCTTTTTTCTTCCTTTCTCTTTCTTTGGAATTAGACTTACGGTTTTTTGTTTGTTCGTTTGAGTTTTTTTGTTCCTTCTCCTCTCTTTCTTTAGATCAGTTTTTTTTCCCCTCAATCAGGCTTATTTTAACAAACAAATCAAAGCACACCTAGGTAAAGATCCAAACACTCCCTATTGCAAGGAGGAACTCTGCAGAGGGTTAACCTGTGGGAAAGAATTGCCAAAACACAACAGCAGAGTGCACACAGCATACATCAGAAATACTTCCCAAACTGCCAGGCCCTGGACAGTGTTTGATGCCTTCTTATTATATCATTACCCACTGGAACAGGAAATAAAACAAACTTTCATAACATGCAAAAGACGGAAACCTAGACAAAATGACAAGGTGGAGGAATTCTCCCCAAAAGAAAGATCAAGAAGAAATCATAGCCAGGCATTTGCTCAAAACAGATATAAGCAACATATATGAACAAGAATTTAGAAAAACAGTCATAAGAAGACTGGCTGGGCTTGAAAAAAAAAAAACGTAGAATAGACCAGAGAAACCCCTGCTACAGAGGTAAAAGGGCCAAAAACTCTTCAGGCCCCAATAAAAATGCTATAACTGAGATGCAAAATGGATTGGATGCAGTCACAATAAAGATGGAAGAACAGAAGAATGAACACATGATATGGAAGCTAAAATTATGGAAAATGGTGAAGATGAAAAGAAGAGGGAAAGAAAGGTATCAAATCATGAATATAGACTTAGGGAACTCAGTGATTCCATAAAGCACAATAATATCCATAACATATGGATATTATTCCCAGAAGAAGAAGAACAGGAATATGGGGTAAAAGTTTATTTGAATAAATTATAGCTGGGAACCTCTCTCATTTGGGGAAGAAAATAGTCATTCAATTCTAAGAGGCACAGAGACCTCCCAACAAAATCATAAAAAAACAGGTCAAAACCAAGACATATCATAATGAAACTTACAAATACAGAGATAGAGAATTCTGAAAGCATCTACAGACAAAAGATCTTTGACTTAAAAGGGTAAACACATAAAGTTAGCAGCAGATCTGTCCACAAAAACCTGCCAGGCCAGAAAAAAGTGGCATGATATATTCCATATGCTGAGTGAGAAAAATGTGTAGCCAAGAATACTTTACCCAGCAAGACTCATTCAGAATAGGAGGTGAGTTAAGAGTTTCCAACAGAAGCAAAAACTGAAGGAGTTCATAAGCCCTGCAAGAAATATTAAAGGGGACACTTTGAAAGTAGAAGGAGACCAAAAGCAACAAAGAGTAGAAAGGAACAAAGAATATTAGTAGGAACAGCGATTTTACAGATAATATAATGACATTAAATTTATATCTATCAATAACTACTCTGAATGTAAATGGGCAAAATGTTCTAGTCAAAAGACATATGATATCAGAATAGATTAAAAAAACAACTCTATAGATATGTTACTTACAAGAGACTCATTTTAGACCCAAAGACACCTCCAGATTGAAATTGAGAAGGTGGAGAACCATCTATCATGTTAATAAACATCAAAAGAAAGCTGGAGTAGCTATACTTATATCAGACAAACTAAATTTTTAATTTTTTTAGAGAGGAAGAGAGAAAGATGGAGGAGGGGTAGGGAGTGAAGGAAGGAGAGAGAGAATCTTAAGCAGGCTCCCAAGCCAGCATGGAGCCCAAAGAGGGGCTCAATCTCATAACCCTGAGATCATGACCTAGGTCAAAATCAGGAGCTGGACACCTAACCAACTGAGCCACCCAGGTATTCCTCAGACAACTGGATTTTAAACCAAATACTGCAATAAGAGTTAAAGAAGGGCACTATATCATAATAAAGGGGTCTATCCAACAAGGAGATCTAACAGTTGTAAATATTGGTATGCCTGGGTGACTCAGCCTGTTGATTGTCTGCCTTCCACTCAGATCATGTTCCCAGGGTCCTGCAATTGAGCACTGCGTCAGGATCCCTGCTCAGTGGATAGCCTGCTTTTCCCTCTCCTTCTGTTGTTCACTTTGCTCATGTGTGCTCTCTCTTTCTCTCTCTCTCTGTCTGTCAAATAAATAAATAAAATCTTTTTAAAAAAGCACACTTGTAAATATTTATGCCCCCAACTTGGGGGCAGCTAAATATATAAATCAACTAATAACAAACTTAAAGAAACTCATTGATAATGATACAATAACAGTAGGGGACTTCAACATCCCACTAATAACAATGGACTCATCTAAGCAGAAGATCAAGGAAATAATGACTTTGAAAGACACAGTGGACCAGATGGACTTAACAGATATATTTAGAGCATTTCAACCTAAAGCAGCTAGAATACATCAGAATATATACTTTTTAAGGATTTTTATTTATTTGAGAGAGAGAGAGCATGAGAGAGGGGAGGGTCAGAGGGAGAAACAGACTCCCCATTGAGCTGGGAGCCTGATGCGGGACTTGATCCAGGGACCTCAGGTTCATGACCTGGGCCAAAAGCAGTTGTTTAACAAGCTGAGGCACCCAGGCATCCAGAAATTCTTTTTGAGTACACACAGATCATTCTCCAGAACATCACATACTGGGTCATAAATCAGGCCTCAACTAGCACAAAAAGACTGAGATAATACCATGCATATTTTCAGACTACAATGCTATGAAACTTGAAGTTAATTACAAGAAAAAATTTGGAACATCCACAAATATATGAGGGATAAAGGACATCTTACTAAAAAAATGAATGGGTAACCAGGAAATTAAAAAAGAAATGAAAAAAATACATGGAAGCTAATGAAAATGAAAACACAATCATAGCAAAGGCAGTCATAAGAGGGAAGTATATAACAATACAGACCTTCTATAAGAAGCAAGGAAAGTCTCAAATACACAACTTGTATTTTGCCTAAAGGATCTGGAAAAAAAAAACAGTAAGTTAAGCCTAAAACCAACAAAAGAAGGAAAATTATTAAGATTAGAGCAGAAATTAATGATATATAAAATAAAAAATAGTAGAACATCTCCTAGAATAATGAAACTAGGAGCTGGTTCTTTGAAAGAATTAACAAAATCAATAACCCCCTTGCTAGTCTTATCAAAAAGAAAAGAGAAAGGACCCAAATAATAAAATCACAAATGAAAGAGGAGAGATCATAACCAACACTGCAGAAATACAAACAATTATAAGAGAATATTATGAGCAATTACATGCCAACAAACTGGGCAATTTGGAAGATCTGCATAAATTCCTAGAAATATATAAATTGCCAAAACTGAATCTGGAAGAAATAGAAAATTTGACTAGACATATAACCAGCAAAGAAATAGAATCAGTAATCAAAAATCTCCCAACAAACAAGAGTCCATAGCTGGATGGCTTCCTAGGGGAATTTGAACAAACATTTAAAGAGTTAATACCAATTCTCCTGAAACTGTTCCAAAAAAATTGAAATGTAAGGAAAACCTCCAAACTCATTCTATGAGGTCAGCATTACCTTGATTCCAAACCCAGACAAGATCCTAATAAAAATGAGAATTACAGACCACTATTCCTGCTGAAAATGGTTGCAAATATTCTCAACATGATACTAACAAATTGAATCCAAAAGTACATTAAAAGAATTATTCAGGAATGCCTGGGTGACTCAGTTGGTTAAATGTCTGCCTTTGGCTCAGGTCATGATCCCAGAGTCCTGGGATCAAGTCCTGCATTGGTGTTCCCTGCTCAGTGGGGAGCCTGATTCTCCCTCTCCCTCTTCACTCCCCCTACTTAGGCTTGCTCTCTTTCTCTGTCTCAAATAGATAAATAAAATTTTTAAAAAAGAGTTATTCATCATGATCAAGTGGGGTTTATTACTGGGCTGCAGGGGTGGTTCAATATCCACTAATCAATCAAAGTGATACAGCATCAAGAGATGCAGAAAGAGTATTTGGCAAAATATACCATCCTTTCTTGATAAAAAGCCTCAACAAAGTAGAGAGAGAAGGAACATATCTCAACATCTTAAAGGCCGTACATGAAAGACCCACAGTTAATATCATTCTCAATGGGGAAAAACTGAGAGCTTTTTCCCTAATGTCAGAAACATACTGGGATGTCTACTTTCACCATTGTTGTTCAACATAGTACTGTAGGTCCTTGTCTCAGCAATCAGACAAAAGAAATGAAAGACATCCAAATCAGCAAGGAAGTAGCCAAACCTTCACTCTTCACAGATGACATGATACTCTATGTACAGACACAAAGATTCCACCAAAAAATTGCTAGAAACTGAGTACAGCAAAGTTGCAGGATATAATACCAATGTACATAAATCTGTTGCATTTCTATACAACAATAATAAAGCAGAAGAAAGAGAAATCAAGGAGTCAGTCCCATTTACAATTGCACCCAAAATCATAAGATACCTAGGAATAAACCTAACCAAGGAGGTAAAAGATCTGTACACAGAAAACTGTAGAACATTTATGAAATAAATTGAAGAAGAAACAAAGATATGGAAAAACATTCCATGCTTGTAGATTGGAAGAACAATATTGTTAAAATATCTATACTCCCAAAGCAATCTACAGATTTAATGCAATCCCTATCAAAATAACACCAGCATTTTTCACAGAGCTGGAAGAAACAATTCTAAAATTTGTATGGAATCACAGAAGACCCCGAAGAGCTAAACGAATGTTGAAAAAGAAAACCAAAATGGTGGGCATCACAATTCCAGACTTCAAGCTATGCTAAAAAGCTATAGTCATCAACCAGTATGGTGCTGGCACAAAACACATAGATCTATGGAACAGAATAGAAAACCCAGAAATGGACACAGAACTATACGTTCAACTAATCTTTGACAAAGCAGGAAAGAATATCCTGTGGAGAAAAGACAGTCTCTTTAACCAATGGTGTTGGGTGGAGCCTGGGTGGTTCAGTCCATCAAGTGTCTGCCTTTGGCTAGGGTCATGATATCAGGGTCTTGGGATCGAGCCTCATGTGCCCATCTCCCTGTTCAGAGGGGAGTCTGCTTCTCTCTCTTCCTCTCTACCTGCTCTTCCCTGATGTCCTTTCCCCCAATTTGCCCTCAGCTGATCTCTTTTAAATAAATAAATGAATCAATAAAATCTTTTAAAAAATCCAAATGGTGTTGGGAAAACTGGAAAGCCACATGCAAAAGAATGAAATTGGACCACTTTCTTACACCATACTCAAAAATAAATTCAAAATGAATGAAAGACCTAAATGTGAGACAGGAACCCATTAAAATCCTAGAGGAGAGGAAAGGCCACAGCAACTACTTGCTAGAAACATCTCCAAAGGCAAGGGAAACAAAATAAAAATGAACTATTGGGACTTCATCAAGATAAAAAGCTTTTGCATAGTGAAGGAAAGTTGACAAAACCAAAAGACAATCTATGGAATAGGAGAAGTTATGTGCAAATAACATATAGGATAAAGGACTAGTATCCAAAGTCTATAAAGAACTTATCAAACTCAGCACCCAAAAGATAAATAATCCATTTAAGATATGGGCAGAAGCCATGAACAGATATTTCTCCAGAGAAGATATAAAATTGACTAACATATAAAAAAATGCTCAACATCTCTCATCATCATCAGGGAAATACAAATCAAAACCACAATTAGATACTACCTCACACCTGTCAGAATGGCTAAAATTAACAACTCAGGAAAAAAACAGATGTTGGCAAGGATGTGGAGAAAGGGGAACCCTCTCATCCACACTGTGGATGGGATGCAAACTGGTAGAGCCACGCTGGAAAACAGTATGGAGGTTCCTCAAAAAGTTAAAAGTAGAACTATCTTATGACCCAGCAGTTTCACTACTAGTTATTTATCCAGAGGATATAAAAGTACTGAATAAAAGGGCCATATACACCCCAATGTTTATAGCAGCACTATCATCAATAACCAAATCGTGGAAAAAGCCCTAATGATATCCATCAACTGATGAACGGCCAGAGAAGATGTGATTTTATATATGTATATTCCAATGGAGATGCATACACACACACGCACATGTATGTGTGCGTGCGCGTGTGCACACGTGCACACACACACACACACACACACACATACACACAATGGAATATTACTCAACCATCAAAAGAATGAAATTTTGCCATTTGCAATGATGTGGAACTAGACTGTGTTATGCTAAGCGAGATATGTCAGTCAGAGAAAAATACCATGATTCCACTCATATGGAATTTAAAAAACAAAACATATGAACAAAGACAGAGGGAAGGAAAAATAAAATAAGATAAAGACAGACAGGGAGGCAAACTGTAAGAGACTCTACTGTAGAGAACAGTGGATGGGAGGGAGGTGGGTGGGTGATCGGATTTATGGAGGGCACTTATATGGGCACTAGGTGTTATATGTAAGTGATAAGTCACATTCTACTTCTTAAACCAATATTACACTATATGTTAACTAACTAGAATTTGATTAAAATCTTGGAAGAAAAAAGCGTTACTTTTGTTGCCAAACTAATTGTCCTAAAACAAGATTTTTAGAATGTCATTCTCTAATCCAGAAAATTTTAACTATATCAAATGTACTCTTTTCTACTAATCTCTTAAGATGATTCATAATCTTTCTTCACCCTATCCACATAGGTACAGTTATGCTTCTTAAATCAGAACTACTTTTTTTTTTTTACCAGCCCACAACTTCATCACGGTAATTTCTCTCTCCAATTCTTTTTTTAGGGTCTTTTCTTGTCATAAATTACATTGAGTTTAATAAATATATTCATGAGCTCTTCCACATAAGACACTGTGAGAGATGCCAAAATGATCCAAACCCTGTCCTCACTGCTGTGCACCATGCCTTTTATGTGCTAGATGCTGAGAAAATACCAATGGTAAGGAGCAAATACATGACTAGTGCTATTAAAGATACCTTTTTATCTTTCCTTTTGCCCTTCATTTTTTGAAAAAGAGTTAAAATATCAAGATTTATTTCCTCCAAGAAGACTGATTTTCCCTAATTCAAAATACTTTGTTTTCTAAAGCTTTTATAGTATATAGTTACTACTTAAATTGTGATCCAAAGGACAGAGTTTATTAGAGATATAGGATCTCAGGCCAAATTTTAGAACTACTTAATTAGGGACTGCCTTTTAATAAGATTTTTGGTGATTTATAGGAACATACAATTTTTAAAGAAACACTAGTTTATACCATGGACTTTGACTTTTTAAAATATTATCAATATTATTGTCTATTGTTTCCCTGACTAGCTAATTTCTTAGCTATCAAGTGTAGAGGTTTTCACATGCTCCTGAATTCCCTTGTGGTAATTATTGACTCAGTATATAATAGGTCCTAAAAATGTTATTTATTGATCACATTCAGACATTACCAAGGCTTTAATAATTCATAAATGTTGTATTATATGTAATATGTGATATTTAGCAATGATGGGAAATATACATATAACATCACCACTTTACCAGAATAAAGTATTTATATTGATACAGAAATCTAACATAATTTCATTTTTAAAAACTTGCATTTTTCTAATAATAATCTTTACAGCTTTAAAAAATATATCCAGAATCCAATGAAATTTAAAGCAGTTTAGTTGTTTCAGTAATTTGAGTTTAGTTGTAAAATCTCTTTTTATCTAGAAGAGCCACTCCCTTCCTTTTTTACCTTTCATGATGTTGGCATTAAAAACAAAAACAAACCACTTGTTTTATAGAATGTCCCTCAGTATGAATTTGTCTGAGGAGTACCTTATGATATTCAAATTAAATATTTTTTGGAAATAACATTAAATAGGGAATGTGTTCTTCTCAGTATATCAAAGCAGGAGACGCACAATGTCAGTATGTTCTATTATTGGAAGTTTTAATTTCAAGGGCTTGATTGAGATGTCTGACAGGTTTTTTTCATTGCTAAGGTATCCTTTTCTCTTTTTAATTAGTAAGTAATATATTAATACGAAATCTTTGAGATGATGTGAATATCCTATTTCTCAACAATCATTTACCTAATGGTTTTAGTATCAACTGATGATTCCTTTCTATATCATTTATTATTTTAATGGTTTTTTAAAAGATTTTATTTATTTATTAGTTAAAGAGAGAGAGAGAGAGAGCGAGCACTAGGCAGACAGAGTGGCAGGCAGAGGCAGAGGGAGAAGCAGGCCCCCAGCCAAGCAAGGAACCCGATGTGGGACTCGATCCCAGGACGCTGGGATCATGACCCAAGCTGAAGACAGCTGCTAAACCAACTGAGCCACCCAGGCGTCCCTATTTTAATGGTTTTTATAAGAATTTTTAACCTGTCATTCTTTCTAATTTTATTGTTCATCATTTTTCTGTAAAGAATAGCTTCTCCTTATCCTCTTCATTGTATTTTTTGAGTATCTCGAATGACTTGGTTAACACACACACACACACACACACACACACACACAGACACACACACACACACACACACACACACACATGCACACATGCAGATATTTGGTGTGTGATACTCCATTACTGTCATTATTATTTTTGATGCTCAAAGTGTTTTAGATAGAAGTACTTCCAAGCCAGCTTCTACCTTGTGGTACATCATCTTCAGGTTTTGAGTAGTTCCTTACTCTCAATATAGCAACAAGAGAGTCCAGGCTTACTGGACTTGCCCTTTTGACAACACAGTCCTGGAATCTACCATTGCTCCAGTAATCCTTGTCCCTTCCCCCACTTTTTTTGGTGAAAGGCATTTAGTAAACATAATATGGGCACTAAATATGTGTATTGCTATTGAGATATAATTGCTGCTAGACCCTTTCAGTGATGAGAGCTGGCAAAGTGATTATTCATGTTGATATTTCCATGTACAAAGCCATTTACTAGGTTCTTTCTCTCCTTCCTACATTTCTTATATAATATCGTTCTTCTTTCACATTGATAACATTTGTCCTAAACACTATTAATATATTTATTCATTCATTCTTGTTTTGTTACAAAATGGCTTTAGAATTAAAACACAACTGCCCATTCACCCAAGTATGGTTCAGATATTTATATAGTTTATATTTTGTCCTACACTAGTTTTCTTAAACCTGTGTAGTAAGAGAACTGTGGCCAATATTATTTGTATACATTACAGATGGTCTCTGACTTATTATGGTTCAAATTTACAAATTTTAAACTAATGATGTCACATAAGCATGTATTCAATAGAAACTTAAT
The DNA here is from genome assembly GCA_003697995.1 of Taxidea taxus jeffersonii. NCBI lineage: Eukaryota > Metazoa > Chordata > Mammalia > Carnivora > Mustelidae > Taxidea > Taxidea taxus. The sequence goes on along the minus strand of ML105644.1, from coordinate 521 downwards.
GTTGAAATTTGAATTTTGATCTTTTCCCAGGCTAGTGACATATAGTGAGATATCTTTCATGATACTGGTCAGTGGCAGTGAGCCACAGTTCCCAGTCAGCCATGTAACCACAATTGTAAGCAACCACTACAATTAGAACCATTCTGTGCCCATACAACTCTTTTGTTTTTTCATTTCCATTATAGCATCCAATAATTACATAAACTACTCAACACTTCATTTCAAAATAGGTTTTGTGTTAGATTATTTTGTTCAAATGTAGGCTAATGTAAGTGTTCTAGGCACATTTAAGGTAGGCTATGCTTAGTTATGATGTGCAATAGACTAGGTATATGAAATGTATGTTCAATTTATGATGGGTTTATCAGGATATAACTCCACTGAAAATTGAAGAAAATCTGTACTTGTATACAAAATTACTTCTATGTATGTTGTCAATTCGTATGCAGTTAGGTTCATTTGGCTTTGTTTCCAGTGAATTTTAAATGTTTACATCCATCTTTGTTGATTTTCTTTTTTTT
>ML105643.1:13873-24649 GCA_003697995.1 Taxidea taxus jeffersonii | reverse complement strand
GGGCATATTAAGGATGTAAAGTCTCTGACATTTTAAGAGCATTGGTTGCTGGGGGGCCAAGAAACAACTTGAACTGAATGCTTCTGAGAAGTAAGGGCGTAAGTGAAGAGTTAAGGAGTGGGAAGTGTAGACAACTGTGAAGAAGGCGGTAACAAAGGCAGGAGCGGGGAGAGCACGGTAAGAGAAGAGATGACCTAAAACAGATTCAGCTTACTAACCACAACACACTCTTATGTCTCTTCCCATGCCATGTTTTCCATTTTCTTTTTCCTTTTGTTCTCTCTTCTCCATTCATGAAGACAATGATAATGACTAAGAGTTGCAGAGAGAGTATTTAATCTCTGCAAAGTGTTTTCTCACTGGATTCCTCTAACGGTCTTAAGGGGTAGGTAGAATCATTAAACCCATCCTACAGGTAAGGAAACTGAAACCCAGGGAAGTGAAGTATCTTGTGCAAGCATTGACAGGCAATGAACAGCAGAGCTGAGATGTGAGTCCAAGATTCCTGACGGAAAGTTCAGAGTTCATGCTGGAAGGAGTTAAGCCATTCAAATATTGCACCTGAGCTATCAATTTTGAGATTTCAGGAATTTAGAGTTAAGCAGTTTGAGTTTGATGTGTATGTCAGTTACCTACTGCCACTATAATGTTGTTTAACAAACAACCATGAAACCTCGGTGATCTATAACAATAAAAACGTATTAGTTCCCAAGTCTTCATGGTCCATGTATTCCAGACTGGGCTGATCTTGGCTGGGCTCACCTGTGTCTGTGATCAGTTGTATTTTGGATTATCAGTTCAGCTAAGTTACTTATGCTTACTCACAGGTGTAGGAGTTGACTTGTTGAGTCCAGGATGACCTCAAATGACATGGCTGGGTCTCAACTCTGGTCCATGTCTTTCTTCTCTCAGGGAGGCCAGATATGATTTATGGTGATGGCAGAGGAAGTAGAAACCTGCTAGTGCTTTTTCAACTCTCTGTTCTACCACATTTGCTTACAGTCTTTTGGCCAAAGTAAGTCATCCATCTAGTTCGGGTTCTAGGTGAATCCTTACTGAGAAGAATTGGAAAAGGCTATGGCAAAAGACATGTATATAGAGAGGGGTGAAGAAGGACCAGGGACCCCTAATGCAGTCAGCCTATCATTTGGAGATGAACGTCCAAATTGGGATTTTCTTAGTTTAACAGATTAACTATTCCATTAAGATACAACTAGAAGGCAAAGGTTTTCAGCTTCAGTGACTGCCTATGGCACTTAGAGTAAAAACCCGAACTCCTCCCCATGACTACCAGGCCCTCCATTAGCGGGACCCTAACAACTTCTTCAAACTCAACTCTGACTACTCTCTCCAGCTCTCCCCTTGCTCCAGCCACACAGGCCATCTTAGTACCTCCAGCAGGCCCAACTTCCCTCTCTCAGGACTTGGCAGATGCTGTTTCCTTTACCTGGACCACTTCTCCATCCCTACTCTTCACCTTTTGTTTGGCTGTATCCTCCTCATCCTTGAGAAGTAGGATTCAATGTCACCTCCTCAGAGGGGTCTCCCTGGAACTCCTGACCCAAAGTTTTGTCTCTATCTTTTGTCTCTATCTCAACTTACTATTTGGACTCCTACTTAATCCTCATTACCTTTTGCAGTAATATTCTTTATCTGTTTGCCTGTTTTCTCCACTGGAATGTAAGGTCCAGGAAGAGAGGAACCATAACTGTTATGTTCACCATTGTATCCCTGCACCCCACACAGCATTTGACATGTAGTGCATACTCAATTCACATATGAATGAATGAATGAATGAATGAATATCTGGGATAGAGTGTTTTCTCTCAAGTAAAATAAAGTAGAGCTCTCTGGATTTGGAATTCTTGGTCTAGCATCCTCAGAGATATCCCCATGACCCTAGAATTTCTAGATGTTTGGCTTATTGGTAAGAGCAACATCACAGAATGTTCTTCTTCTTGCTTGGTGAGGGGTGAGTGGTAGAAGCAGAGCAGGACCAGGGAAACCCTCCCAAAGCCTCAGGAGAGCCATGGACTCTGTCATGGGGGAGGAGTAAGTGTCACAGACCATTAGAGATGGATTCAGGGAATTGGGGCTCTAGGCCTTCTCTGCAGTTGTCTTGCTGTGTATCCTTGGGCAAGTTCCTGGAATCTGTGTGCCTCGGTTTCCTCATCTGTGAAAGAGGATAATGATTTCCAGCTTACAGGATTGTTGTGAGGGTGAAATGTACATGGCATGAACATATCTCTCAGAAAACCCAGTGCAGGGCCAGTTTAATAAAGATGGGCTCCCCATTATTTCCTCTTCCCCAAACAGGATGGAGGTGCTTGTCCTCTTTCCCACACTCCTCTGGAGTACTCATCATTCCAGGCCCATTCCTGCTAGCACAGGGGTGCCAGATACTCTCATTTCAGACCAGGGGTCTGTATCTAATGCCAAAGGTTAAAATCATCTCTGAACAAGAGTAGGCTGCTACTCAGCATCATCCCTAAGCCAATGGCCAGAGCAGGAAATGGTGCGGACATTGGCAAACTGGCAAACAAGGCCTTCAACATTGCCTAACTCTTCACTCCATGTTCAACAAGCTGGTGGGGGAAAGAGTTCAGCGTATTGAGCACTCTCTGGGGCCTGACCCTCTGCCAGGCACTTTCACAAACATTTCCTAATGGAGGTCTCACAGTAATATGGTATTATCCCCATTTTACAGATCAAGAAACTGAGGCTCAGGGCCATGAAGTGTCCTGCCTCAGTGTCTGACTTAACAAATGAGCAACTGGCAATGAGTGTATAAGTCAAATGTTATAAGGGATGAAGGAGGGGAGGCTTCTTTGTTACAAAGAATTTACAGTGGAATTCCTACTTATGCATCACCTTTGATGATGTGGTTCCTTGCTTCATGTTTTTTCATTTTGTTCTTTGCCTTCACAAATGAATATGATTGGCCAGATTATACCAGTAAGTGTCCATCTCAACCTAAAAATTGACGTAATGTCTGCTCCCTGTTCTCCCTCTTGGTTCTTAACAGTGTTACATTTCTGAGAGCTATATCTCTTAGTACAATATCAATGTTATCAATTTTCTATTTTCCACTCATTTTTATAGAACAATGAAGGGAAAATAAAATAAAATAGCTAACATTCATTAAGTGTGTACTATTTTGTGCAGTACTCATAAAAAATGTGTGGTGCGTTCTCAGTCGTGTATGCTGCATAATCAAGTATTTTCCTGAAAAGAGAGAAATTCTGTTTTGATTAGGCATGGATGAGAACCCAATCCTCTACTTAAGAATTTACATGTCTGATGCTTAAAGGAATTTTCCACAGACAGGGTTCTGTTTCCTTACATCTTAAACCTTGTTTCTCCCCCTCCGCCCACTTCTCTCCAGAGCTAGGCTCTGTGGGACACTTTGATAGCACTGTGCCTTCTCTAGCCCTGCACCTTCAGGTTACAGCGATAGCTGAATGTCACAGTGGGTTCTAGGAGTGTTCTGGAAACCATTTCCACGATGGGTGGCAAGCAATAGCTAAACAGACACATCACTGATTGTGAACAGCATAAACATCCCACTAGATCCAAACCAAATGGTTCCTCTTAGCCCAGATCTCCAAAATGCCCATGACCACTTCCGTGCCACTGCACATGAAGAAAACTAGGAAGGAGAGAAAGTATTATTGAAAAATCTTCCTTAGGCAAATGAATTATTCATTCATTCATTCATTTATAGGCAGTCCCGTTGCTAGGGGCCCATCCAGAGCCTTAGAAGAAACCAGTACAAGTGAGCCTATGTAAGTGAAGCCTCAGGAACTTCATGGCAATCCACCTGTGCTGTCACAGCTAATCTGGAGTGGGCCGACTATCCTGACATCTGTATGTCTCTGGCAATGGGCATCACAGAGCAGGGGTGGTAGCAAGCACGGGTCGCTAATAGATGTAAGTGATGATGACGGGGTACAAGGGTCAGCAAACTATGGCCCACAGGCCAAGTCAGGCCCACTACCTATGTTTGCAAATAAAGTTTTATTGGAACACAGCTGCCCTCACTCATTTACATATTGTCTGCTGCGGGTTTTGTGCTGCAAGGGCAGAGTGGAGTAGTAATTGCCACAGCTACAGTCTGGCTTACGAAGCTGAAAATATTTACGATCTGGCCTTGTATATAAAGTTTGGGAGAGATTGGGAAGGTCTCAAGAAGAGGAAAAGTCAGGCAAGAAAAAGCTCGTGCTAGATCCACACTGTTGGGATTTGATCTGGTTCCATCATTTCCTGACTCAACTTTGAGCAACTCAACTTTTCTGATCCTCTATTGCCTCATCTGTTCATAGGGATATGAGTTCTTCTATTGTCAATTTGCTATGCAGATTACTTGAAATGCTCTGTGTAAAGTGCTGGCACCGTGCCTGGCATAGCCAGGGCTCAATTCATGTCCTAGGCCGTCATTACCTACAGCCATCAAGCCAGGGCTCAATTCATGTCCTAGGCCGTCATTACCTACAGCCATCAAGATAACAGTTTTTTGATTAAAGTATTGTTGGCTCAGGTAGAAGGATTTTATGTGTGCCACGAAGCCCTGTGGTTCGATGCTAGTGCTTTGTCCCCTGAGACATTCTTGTATTCCACAGTGATACAACAGTTCCGGTGTGACTGAGTACCTCCCATTGCCTCTCCAGTGATTCACAGCTCCAGATCACAACCAAAGTCTCAAACATTTTCCTTTTTTATCAGGACACTCACTGTTTTCCCACAGTCAAGTGTACTCTCTAACTCAATCACTCATTCACTTGTGTCTGCTTAGAAGAATTTCTGGATTTTCTCAGGAAACATCAACTATGGGGACCCCATTTCTAGGATTGCTACGTCATCTCCTTTCTTTTCTCAACCCAGATCACTCTTCATCATCTAGTGTATAACATGGGATGGGGTTGACAAAAGAAACCTTTTCAGAAATAAATCAGAAATCAGTGAAAATACTTTTGACTGTAAGTCAGAGAAAACCCAACTAAATCTGGCTTGAAGAATAAGGACATTTATTCATTCATTAGCTCTCATAACCTTAAATCTAGAAGTAGGGTGGTTCCAGAGTTGGGGACTCTGGCAGCTTGGTAATGTTAGTGGACCCATCAATGGTTCCTTCCATTGTGTTGGCTCATGATCCCAGAATGGCTGCCCCAGCTCCAGTCATCTCATGCTGATGGCAACCTCAAAAGCAGAGGAAAGTTTCCATGAAGCTAATGAAATTTGAGCTTCAAGACCTCTCACTTTCACAAGCCCTTTCAAGGCCTGGCAGTGTGCTCAGGTGGCTGTATACCTTTGTGAAATTTTTGGAAAGAAGCTATGTGCATTTTCTTAATTAAAGAAGATACTTCAAATTATTTAAGTGTTACACCCCACAAAATCCAGACCCACCCCTTGTCCTGAGGCAGCGAAGAAGCAAACAAAATGATAGCAATGACAACAAAAACCTGTTCTAACCTGGGTCCTTTTTCTAAGACTATAGAATAGAAGCTTCCTAGAAGCTCCCCTCCCCATCTCCCCTTTACATCCCATTGGCCAAATTGTAACACATGCTCATGATTTAATAGTTACTTGATGTGTTGGGTCCAGGTTCTCTAAGAAGCAGATGTTGGGATAGGATTGAACATTCTAGAAAGGTAGTAGGGAGAATGTCTGACAGAAAATGGAAAGGAGCTAGAAGGGACGGATAGCCAGCAGACAGTAATGTGGGTCTGACCCTGAGTGAAAGAGAGAGCAGGAGGAAGGCTGGGTGAAGAACGCACTGCAGTGCAACTTAAGGAATGTTCTGTAAGGCCCTTAGCAAGACAGGGCAGTCACCTGTGGGAGGAGTCCCCCGTCTCCCAGAAATAAGTCTGCCTTAGTATCCCTGTCACTCTGTCACTGGCTGGGAGCAGTTCAAGAGAAACGTGAGTCATGGCCAAGGCTGGGATGGATTTTCGAGCATAGCCAATGGGCTACGTCCAATTACACTCCCTATAGTAGGGGACCTAAGAGGCACATTCTTATGGCCGCCACATTTAGCAAGGAGAAAGAGAACCCCATAGTTGGCACAGACCAATAAGGATTCACCCCTAGGGTGGGGAAGGGGCCTGCCTGGGGACTTGGCCACTCAGAACAGGGAGAGTGAAGGTGAGGAGTCTTCTCAGTGGAAGGAAGGAAGGAATGGTGATGGGGAGGTCACAACAGTGTCAGTCAACCTCCTCCTCCTCCCCACCCAACATGGCTCTTGTACCAACAGGTGGCTATTGAGCGTGTCCATCTCAGCCAGACCTGAATCAGACATGGCTGCTTTTTATCATGAGCCTTCCCTGTCCCCAAGGCCAGCCTAATATGTGCAGTAGACAGGAGGAAAATAACTTCTCCATTATTGCTGTCCAAATCTTGGTATTTGTGATGAGCCTGTTCTGCCATGAAGTCAACAGAATGCCCTGGTCCCAGGTCTGATTCCCTGCCGATCACCTGAGCTCGGGGCTGGGCTGCTACTGGTTTTGATTTTTGTGCGTGTGTGAGCCTTGGTGTCCCATGTCTCTTCCAGTCTGGCGGGTTGTGTGTTGTCTATTTAAAATCTCCCCCCACCGTTTCAATTAGATACAAAGTTCTTCATGTTCTGCTTGGCAAATCAGGTTGCCAAGCACTTGGGGTCCTCCCCTCAGGAGGGAAGGTGGGCATCATTAATTCTGCACAAGGGATGGCAGGTTGAATAAATCATTTGAAGAACACTGTCATACTCTCGCCGATGACTGGGAAACCAAGGAAATAGTTTATGTGACACAAGCCTGGACTGTGGCTGTCCTCTCTGAACTGGTCTCCCAGCTTTCCCTCATGCCCCCTACCCTTAATTTTTATAGTCTACCCAACACCCAGAGTGATTCTGTTAAGATGTGTTTCCAACCATGTCACTCCCATACTCAAAGCCTTCCAAGAGCTAATCGATTACTTCTGGTAAAATTCCTAGTCCTCACACCGATTTACATGGCCCTGCATTAGGTTTCTGCAAACTATGGCCCTTGGGCCAAACCCAGCTGCCCGTGGCCTGTTGCAAAGAAAGTTCTGGAACAGCCACACCCTTTGTTGACTGATGTCTTTGGCTGCTTTCTCGAGCAGTTAAGCCATTACAGTGGAGACTACATGGCCTGCAAAGGCTCAGATCTCTTGGCTCTTTACAGGAAAAGCTTGCTGACCCCTGCTCTGGTTAGCCCCTCTCTTCCTCATTGCCATTGTCACCTGTCAGATCCCCTCTCCTCCCACTCTCCTCTTTGCTCACTTTGCTCCCTCCACACTCAGCCCTTTGCTGGCACTGGCTGGTCCCCCTGTGGGAATATTCTTCCCCTCAGTGTCTTTTTGCTCTGCTCTATCCCTAGAGCCTAGAATCATATCTTATATGTTGTACATCCTCAAGAAATTTTTGTCAAATGGATACCCACAACATTAAAGGCTTGGAATTCTGCTGCCTCCCAGAAGACCCAAACAATGTTGGCCGAGTCAGGCCAGTAGGGTGGCTCACGATGTCATCAGGGCTCCTTGGCTCCTCTAGCTTTCCTCTCTGCCACCTGTGGTGGACGGCTTTCTTTTCCCATGGTGTCCTTGTGGGTACAGGAGTTCAATCCACCTCTGGCCTCCCTTTCATGTTCTGGGCTGGTAAAAGCAAGAAGTGAGGGTGAAGAGGAGGTGACACTCACATCAAGAAAGCAAATCCTTCCCAGGAACTGGGACTCCTCTTGTGAGTCCTCTCAGACTCCTTCTTGTGTCCCTTAGGCCACCAGTGAGCCCTGCAGCCACCCTCCGCTGCCGGAAAGGTTAGGAAATGTGGTCTTCTAGCAGGACACGTGACTCTCTTAAAGAAAATCAAAGTTCTTTTTTTTTTTTAAGATTTTTTTATTTATCTGAAAGAGAGAGTGCACACATGAGCAGGGGGAGAGGGTAGGAGGGAGAGGGAGAAGCAAGCTCTCCACTGAGCAGGGAGCCCGATGCAGGGCTTGATCCCTAGACCCTGAGATCATGACCTGAGCTGAAGGCAGACTCTTAGCCCACTGAGCCACCCAGACTCCTGGAAATCAAGTTTCTAATGGTAGGAGAAAGGAGAGGTGGATACTGGGGAGTTGACTTATAGCATCTGTCATATCTGGCCTTTGATTTTTTTTAATCTTCTCAGTTGGGAGAAGTATAGAGAGAGAAACCTGGGAGAACTTCCAAGACTTTGGCAAAGTGCCAAGGGCTGATTTTTACTGGAGGTCAGTCCCAGTGTTCCCTATCACATGGCCTTAGCTCCCTGAATATCCCTTGACATTCGTCCTGCCCCTCATAAGGTTAATCTCATTGCCCACCGCTGAGTCTCAGCCGCTAGCACTGCACATAGCATACAGGAGATGCTCTATCTCTATACTCCTGTGTGGATGAATAAAATATCTCTGACCATTTGTATATGAATTAATCAAATAAAAGGGAAATGCATTGTGGAGAGTGTGTGCACAGACAAACGTAGCTACATATATATGGGTATCCAAATGCCTATTTCCATTTATTGCAGGTGCCCTCTATACCATCATATAAATTTAATTCTGGCAACACACCGGGGAAACCAGTACTAGCATCTCCATTCTGCACTGAGGATTACAGACATCTCTGTTTCCAGGCTCAGTGACTTGAAGGGACACAGCACACAGCTAATAAATGGGTAGAGGCAAGACTTGAACCCTAGCTTGCCGATTCTAATGCCCACGTACTCCTGCTCACACTCATTCATCGAGTCACTCAACACATCCGTACTTACGGTTCCCGGTGTGCCGAGTACTGTTGCAATAATCATATTTCCTGTGTCAGGAAAATATTCTTCAACTGGAAAGATGTAAATTTTGGCCGGTGAAGGGTAGGACAGAGAGATTAAAATAGGTATGCCCTACTTTTTAAATTTATGTGTTTCCTAGTTTGTAAAGAACTCACCCCAGAGCCTCCAGTGTCACCCCAGGCTTATTTTAAATTTCTCAACAAGTTTCATTCACGTGCATATTATTTGTTTAATGAGGTTATAAATTACTTGGGATCAAGGAGTAAGGAATATGTTGTATTCGTTATTGAGTTTCAGTCTTAAACTTGCTTGCTATTAGGACAATGATGACCACCCTGAGTTCAAGAGATTCCTGTTGGATGAAACAGAATTAGTATCAGACAAGGTTTTGGGCTGCAAGCAAGAGAAACCTGCCCTGAGTGACGTATGCAGGAGAGGGGTTCATTGGTGGGATACTTGAAGGGAATAAGCTCACAGAGCCAGCTTCAATAGCTCAGGCAGGAATGAAGAGAGTTTAGAAAAAATACAGCCAAAGTCAGGGCTTCTTAAGCAGATAACATTGGCACCACCATGACGGGATGCTCCATCTGTTGTTGCTGAACTCCTGGGCCAGCAAGGCTACGCTGGCGTGACAAACCACCCCAACATCTCAATGGCTTAAGTGACGAAGGTTCATTTCTCATTCCTGTTGTATCTCTATAGTAATGGGCAGGGTGACTCTGCTCATCAGAGTCATTCAAAGTCCCAAGCCAATGGAGGCCTTGTGCTTCCATGATCCCAGAATCTGGGAAAAAGAAGGATAAGGGCAGCCCATCAATTGAACCAGCTCTTAAAGCTTCTTTTTGATGTGGTGTATGCTACTTCCCTTCCCATTTCTCTGACCAAAACAAAGCATATGACCATGCCCAATTTTGGGAGGGGGGTGGAGAGTGTAGGAAATGCAATTCTATGAAGTACCCATAAATAAGAATTTTTATATTTATGATCAGCTTTGATGACTTCACAAGCTCCAATACCACTTCCACCACAAACGCTAGCTCACTAGGTCTGTATTTTGTGTGACTCTTAAAGTTCAAAATCTGGAGGCACCTGGCTTGCTCTGTATCACATGGAACTCTTGATCTCGGGGCTGCAAGTTTGAGCCCCACGTTGGGTGTAAGAGGTCACTTAAAAAAAAGTTCAAAATCCTGGTGGAAGCTGCCCTCCAGGCAAGGTTAAGTCATGTCCGGTGCTCCATCAAGAAGGCACAAGCTAATCAGTCAGAAGGCCATAACCATGACAGAATTCTTCCCCATCTTTTTCGGTTGGAATCTGTATTGGTGATCTGTTAAGTGTGCTTCTCCCAAGGCGATATGTTCTAAAAGGGATTATCAGATTGGGGCAAAGCTCTAAGCTCTTCAAGGAGACAGTGCTAGTTCCTGAAAATTTGCTTTTTTAGGGCATCTGGGGGGCTCAGTCAGTTAAGCATCTGCCTTCAGCTCAATTCATGATCCCAGGGTCCTGCTCAGCAAAGAGCCTGCTTCTCCCTCTCCCTCTGCCTGCCGATTCCCCCTCCTGGTGTGAGCTCTCTCTCTGCCTAATAAATAAGTAAAATCTTTAATATATATCCTCCACTGCCAGTAATCGCACCCTTGGGTGTGGGTTGGGTTGGTTGACTCACACCTAACAGAACATATCAAAAGTGATGGCATGTCAATTCTGATATTAGGTCATAAAAAAACTGTGGCTTCCGTCTTGCCTTCTCTTGTGGCTACCTTCTCTTGCTTTTGGCTCAGAGGGAAAGAAACCAGCTGTTATTTTGTGAGCTACCCACATGATGCCTCCAGCCAATAGTTAGGGAGCACCTGAGGCCAGCAACAGCCAAGTGAGTGATCTTGAAAGTGAGTCCTTCCTAAATGAGGCTTGAGATGACTGTAGCCTGTGGGACCCTGAGCAGTGCACCCGCCTTAGCTGGACCTGGATTCCTGACCCACAGACAC